>JAGSMT010000482.1:0-77449 GCA_029286875.1 Lamproptera curius
TATATCGCCAATCTTGGCACCGCTGTAAGGACTCGAGGAAAGACCAAGTCTCGATGGGTCAAAAGCCTTCTCCAATCCACAAATGCCATGCACGGGGCTGGTTATACTCATGTGTCTTCTGTATAACCTGCCTCACTGTATGGATGTGTCTATGGTGCTGTAACCTCGAAACCAGCCTGTTCTCGAGGCTGCGCTTCGTCGAGTTTTCAGTGCAAGACGATTCGAGATGACCCTCGAAAAACAACTTATAGACATGACTCAGGAGCTGATATTGGCCGATAGTTCTTCAAAAGGGTTTTATCACCTTTTTGAAGAACAATACGACAAACCCCTATGCCATGCCTCAGGAGTTCTCCCGGAGAGAAGGGCAGAGTTAAATGACGGCGGAGTCTTTTAAGCACCGGTTTACGGCGGCCTTCAGAAGCTCCGTCGTACTCCGTCCTCTCCCAGGGCTTTTCCATTTTGAAGTTGCTCAAGAGCCCCTCGATTTCGTCTAGGCCGATTTCTGGAAGATCCTCCGACATGCGGGTAAATTGGTCGACAATCGCTTCCATCGCTCATGTTAGATGGAAGAATATAACTGCTTAAAATATTAACTCGAAGAACCTCTTCTAAACGCTTTCCTTTATGTTTAGGTAATTCGTTAGATGCTTTTCAAGCTATTATAGCTTTGATCCGTTTTGTAAGAAATTATCAGCGTCAATAGAGACGAGTGCTTCTATACCAGCTTGAGATTGGTCTTGCTTACAAACCCGCTGTTCTAAGAAGTGACGTTGATCATATTTCAGAAGAACATTTAATAATCATAGTGTTTCTCAAAGCTTTACTTTTGCAGTTAACAGTGAACGAGTTTTCACCAATGTCCGAAAACTTCTTACTCGTAGTTGCATCGAAACGTCACACGTCGATTGTAATTTTAAAGTACAGTTAAAGATTTATCCAGATAATGATCTGAAATGTCCGGAAATCGAGAGGCTGAAGATTATGCGAGTAGAACTTCATCTATCGACCGTCAGTAAATTTATTCGGTGCTTTCAGAAGTCAGGTATCACTTGAGTTGAACTGATTCACTGAGACATCTGAATATCCTTTAATGCGTTATGAGCACAAATTTTTAGATATAGTATTGGTCTGACTCCATTATCTAGGGCTGTTTAAGAGAAATTTGCTTTGACAGCCTCTCTTCAGATGTAGAATTTGCCTGATTTCTATTGTTGATTTAATCATATTGTATCATATCGATTCGCTCATGCATTGAACTCTTAGGTATTAAAACATAGACGAACGTGAAGTGACTTTGTTAATGATTTTTCAAATCTGAGATTCTTATATCGACTCAATCGTACGTCGACGTGGTGCACGAAATTTCGGACGGCAGTTTATAAGTAGCAACTTCGCGATGAATGATTAGTCAAGAGATCGATTTTTGACAAGAACCTGACTAAAGCCTGGATGGAGTTTATTCCTGTTACTGAGTGAAGAGCCATACTAGAGTTAAGATGAATACTCGCTCTTAGACTTATTATCTCAAAAGATATTTAATAATTTCCTAGTTCCTCTATCAGTTAGGCAAATGAGAACTAGATAGTTGTTAATGTCTTCAATGTCTTGGATTTTGAGTATGCTACTTCTGCGCTTGGGAAATATTTTAGACCTGCCTGTTGCGTTACGTGCGCCGCCTTGCAGAATAGAACTACGAACTACCTAAGTTTCGTCTAACAAGGTTGACCTTCACACTGGTCAATGCGTATGGATAAGGTTCAAACTCGTTGGAGATGCCCACTGAACAGGTGAGTTCTTTCAATTGTTGTATAAACTAACTTTAACCTACATAAGTACACACGCACATTTTTTAATATTTTATTCATGAAGAAGAGCGTTAATTCTATTATAATATAACTTATATTTGAAAATAAAATCGACATAACATTATAATTCAGGTACATATAGATTTTTTTATTCCTAAAATTATCAAGAAAAGTTGCTAATTACTTTCACAAAAAATATTTTAGCAAAAATTAAGTTAGATGTAGATATCTAAGTGGTAATTATGTGTATTAACAGTTCCTATAAGATATATCAAAAGATACGATAAACAATTTTCTTTATTAGCTTCTGATTAGTTAATTATGGTTTTCAAAATCAAGTTGATAGAATTAAACTCGAGCCGGCTTGCGTTAAGCCCAACTCTAGTTAACTTGAATTGGTGACTCTAGGTGACAATCACTACTCACAAATCTCTAAGTAGTTCCCATGGGCTATGAAGTGAAGTCGCCGGAAGCTGGTAAGGTTAGCCTCCGTAGCTAGCTGATGGCTGATCCTGCTGAACCGCTGATTGACGGCAGAAGAATTTTTAATCAAATATTTTGGGCCATTGATCCGCCTTGTTACTTTACTGATACCAGCTATATTGAAGAAGTTATTAGTAGTTAGTAGTATTAGTTAACACTCTTGCCGTCTAACTGCTATCTTTTTTGCAGTAACTTAAACTGGTTCTATCATTATTAATTAACAGTTTCATGAAGTTATTGGTTCAGAAGTGATTTGTTACACCCCATACCCGTCGTACAGAAGTCAACAGAACTGCTTATTTTTATGTAAAGTTAGAAATATTACACGACTTCAACGCGTATTAGATTCTAGAGATCAGGGTGTGTTTATTTTATGAAGTGGCGTATTAACCATATAGTTTAAAAGCGTTTCGTATTATTGGATTTATTTTAAGGTTTGGAAAGGTTAGAAAAGAGAACAGTACTTATATAGTTTAGATTCTTTAAAATCACTGAACGTCTAATGCTTTAATGGCATGGTACGAGAAACTCCAGTGCGCTCAAGAGGGCAAGCGGCATTTCTCAGGATTTCTAGAATAGATAGTCTCATTTTAAGGTTCGAGGTGTATTTGAGGCCACATTGTAGCAAAATTTTGGGCAGCGTCACCATTGCCTATTTTTACATTCATAAGACATAGAAATATTTAGCTCCCGAATTATGCAATGATAAAATCAGTTCATTTTGCATAGATCAGTGCACGGACTAAAAATAATTATTAAAATCTAAGATCTGGAAAGCCCGCTTTAGCACTGGCAACAAGACGGATGACATCTCTGCCTACCCCGTGACCACGGCCGCCGGAAAGTGTTAGAAACGTCGGGAATTAAAATATGTAATAAATCGCGAGAAAACGTTAAAAGACATTTTATTTAATAGAGTTTAACGTATTTAGTATGGCATTATCTCAGTGAAGGGGTAAAATTTTTATACTGGAATGTAGTGTTTCCATTTTTTTATCTCAATACTATGCGTCTACAGTTTCGTATTACCCTTAATGCAAAAACGTACGTAACAGCTTCCACATGCATGCGGGCTATGTCGTCTGGATCTTTTTGTGCGAGAATGGAATGGAAGCATCCACCATGTTAGTTTTTATGCCTATTCTTTTTTCATTACGACAATACTGATGTTCAATTTTGCTATATTTCAGTGCGATTCTTTATAATTTTGTATTAAACGAGAGCTCAAAACAGAAGCGACAAAGACGTTTTATCGATTTTATACTTTCACTTTTATTTCATATTTTCATCAATTATTATATTGATGTATATAATAATAATAATGTCCTCCTAGTCGATTGCGACTACGGCGGCCGATTTATATTTAGAGATCAGCCAACTGCGCAGGAGATATTATAGTGCACAAGTGTACGCACAATACAGGTGCATCCTCTCTTCATATCAAGCCCATGGCGATAAGCCCAATGGGCCGGAGAGATAAGGCGCATTACCGATTTTTTACATGCCCAGCCGACGCATGGATCATTTTACTTTACAGACAATCAGGTGAATAACCCGCATTACCATAACCAACAACAAAACCACTGAGAAAAGTAGTTGAGTCCCTGCAGGACTTGAACCACGACCTCCGGTTTCTATAGCACACACTACTAGGCTACGGAGGCCTTCTATGTACTGACGACCTAAAGTAATATATTTAGGGAGGCTTACATATTAAAAATTATCTTACAGCCCGAATGAACCTCAATTTTATAAGTAGATTGTCTGTTAAGATTGTTCTTACTATAACATTAGCGGTTTATTTATCTAGGGAGTTGCCGCACTTCGATATTAATGTGCAGTGATAAGACGAGCAGGACGACAACCTGATGGTTAGTAACACGTCCTGTCTGAATATACGCTTTTTATCCGAAATAATAAAGTTTTAGGGGATGTTGGTAGCAACTGCTGCAGGGATGTAATAAAACTGAAGTGTAGAACTGCGTTAAGCGTAACTAGCTAAAAGTAGCTCTGGTTGGACGAAATTGACCAGCATTTAACACCTATAATTTCTGCTCTCATAAGTATATGATCTCATCATCGTTTTGTCGCAAACCTGTAATCCTATTTTGGCATTGAAATACTCTATGACCACGTTGAAGTTATCTTAGTGATATTGTATAAGGGTCTGAGGAAATGTACTTGTACATGTCGTCGACATAATCGTCGGCGTATGTCGACGTTGGCTTGTATACTTGGATAACCTTTAGGCTGTACCTGTTGATGAGTGTTTTTTTTCAGCTGAAGGTACCTTAGCGGTAAGTTAAAGCGAGAACCTATATGGGTGTAGTTTCGCCGATGCGCCGAAGACTTCAAGCACATTGACGGTGAGGGATTTATTGACAAGGAACCGGACCCTGCCCAGTGGCGGATTCGACCCTGTTTGAAGTACAGAAGATGGTCCGATTACAGGATTAGAGTATCCTCCTTGTTTCTACGCATTTCACTGAAACTCGAAACGTGCCAACTTATGTGCTTCAGCTACTATGCTTAGCTCCCCCCGCTAATTCGTTACGATGACCGCCTTGGCCCGGAATAGCAAGGCTGCTGGAAGCTGGGACGTTTCCACGGGATCGTATTCCACGATGGTTGAAGAGTGGTTCACCACGTGCAGGAGCTCGGTTGGGGTTTAAAAGCCATTGTTTGAAATCACTACCACCCCACGTCAAAACTTAAACTGCCACAATCATGTTGTCGATTGTGCTTAGTTTTTGACTCAGAAACTGGAGTCAATCGATAAAATCCGAATTACACGTGATTTACAACTAACTGTTACCCGCGACTTAGGCCGCGTGTAATAAGAGGCAAGTCCGAAAGGTGTCTCCAAATTTACTGACAGACAGTTTCGCATTTGTCATATTAGTATACTTGGTTTATCGGATAAAGAAATTATATGAAAAAATATCACTAAAAATAAATAACAAATTATAAAAATTTTGCAATGTAAAAAATTGCTATTATTTATTAGTTTTTCTTTTATTATACGTACCTATCTACTAGTACGAACTTGTTGCTTTTTGGCTCCATTCATATTTGACAATAACTATGTTTATTTATTTCTTCTGGTATAGAACTACATCTTCATACTAAAGCCTCATATCAAAACTTCCAAATTGCACGTATGAAGGGAACTCAAAAATTGTTACTCTTCTGTCAAAGTTCAAACTGTACCATTTCACTTTTAAACAAAAGTAAAAACGAGATCAGCGTTGTTTGTAAATAATATCATCTCTTATTATTAGCTAAACCTCAATTATTGCAAAACCTCAATTGATCAAAACGCGACACGGAAATGACCAATATATTTACGATTAGTCAATACGTTAATACTTCTATATTTATTGTAGTTGTGTTGAATTAACCCTAGATCTAAATTCATATTATTAATGTATTACATTACAGCAGAATATGACCAAAAGTATAGATGCAGTGTGTGGTCAAACATATGCATTTCTTACTGCATTCGGCATAAAGCGTAAATTAAAATAACAAGTAAATAGTAAAGTCACTGGGATTTAATAAATGAAATAATTATCAACAAAATGTTATCGAAACACACATATATTTAACCCTAGTTAGAGCCTTGGGCCATGTTAGACGTAGATTTTTTATAAAGAATACAATTGTGTTATTATTTTTTATTGATAAGTGACTAAGTCTTTCTTATAAAGTCCATTAACCGAACGCCATGACATTGCGTTGCGTCACGTAGTTTACACTAAGCTTTTACTAATTTTAATCATAGGCAAATTAATTATATATTTATTAGTATTTTCTGTCATCATTAAATTATTTTTTCCCAATGTCTATCTGCCCTTAACACTGTAAACATCCATTTGACACATGTGTCCCACAAATGGCATCAAAGTAACATGTGTTCCTGCGAATGCTAAATGCACTCTTATTCTTTAGCTAAAGAAGTCAACTTTTCTTCTTTTTCTTTCAGAAAGTTTTTATATGTTACGATGAAACAGAAAAAGATGCCGGGTAACCACACATTGCGCTTTAAATTGTATTAAAAAAACGAACTACAGTTAATAATTAGCGTTAGAATCTGAGTCATACGCAATGTCAACACTTTATATTGTTGCTTTATATGTAAATATTTTCAAGTCAGACACAGATTCATTTGTTCTTTTATGTTGTGAGTCGTGTAACTATGTATAATTTGCATTTTGTATTAAAAATATTTTATTCTTGCCACTAAATAAATTAAATCCACGTGGATTCGATTATATGCCACTATAAAGCGATTGATATAATATTGATTTTGTTGATGCCATATGATCCTATAAAGTACAAGCACGTCGCGTTATTTATTGAAATGTCAATTTCAACTGCCTCCATAGCCAAGTGGTAAAAGCGTGTGCTTCAGAAACCGGAGGTCGTGGGTTTGAATCCCGCGAGGAGTCAACAAATTTTTATTGTTGTTTACTAGTTGGTTAGGGCAATTTGGGCTGATCGCCCTATTGTCTGAAAAGAAAGATGATCCATGCGTTGGATGGGCATGTAAAAAGTCAGTCCTGCGCCTTACTGTCTCCGGTTGTGTCGGTTATCCGTCCAATCGGGCTTTGAGAGTAATAAGGAACTGGGAGTGCCTGTGTTTGCATAGCTGTGTAATATCCTGCAGTTGGTGATCTCTATAGATCGGCCGCCGTAGTCGTAATCGACTGGATAATATATTTATTATTATTAAAATATCCCAAAAGCCACAGTAAAAGAAAAGCGTTTTATCGGTTAATCAATAACAAATGATGTTAACTTTAGCCAACAGATTCGTGAACTGTAGAGTTGTGGCTTCTTTAATTATAATATTTTAAGATCATCTAGTTTTAGGATAGCACAGCATAATCCGAACTTATAGGTTTTACAATAATGATAATGAAACGCAAAACGATATAAGACTATTATAGACTTTGATCCTCATACGATAAGTCAATTGTACAAGTATCATTTCCAGATTTAAAACTAAGTGGACACGAGTTTCTAATTAGATAGTTAATTACTTCATAGAAAATCGAGCGCCTTCTTCGGTTATCATGCCATTTTATAGGAACACAACTTAAGCATTACGACGCCTGAATAACGTAAAGTGCAACGTATTCATAGTACATTTTCTTGTTTTTGATAAAAATGTATAGTTCTAGAACGTTGCATTCTGTTATCGTTAATGTTTTTTTGTAGTCAATTTAATTAAAGAGTTAATTTATCATTTACATTTTTTAGATGAACACTGGAAGTATGATAATGTGTTAAATAACAAAACATTCAATAATATGATATGATAACGTCGAACGTGTCAGATTCACTTCGCAGAAAGGTTTTTTCGTGACATTTGTTGGCTTTAATTTGTATAGTTTTTTCTACACTCTAAAATGTACACAGTATTATCATTTTTCTTTTCGAAAATTTAATAAAAGTCCTCACAATAATGGACCCCTAATGAAGAAGGTGTGCATTAGGGGAGGCCTATGTCCAGCAGTGGACTAACGCAGGCTGATGATGATAATAATGATGATGACAATAATGGCATCAAAAAGAATCGTTGAGACTAAAAGTAAACCTGCGTTATTTCACAGTTTCATTAGGTTCTGGTATTAGTTAAATTAAAATATATATAGTTGAAGAGCGAGAGAAGCCATAAAAAAAATTATATTAATTAATTACTTTATACAAAAAAATTAAATAAAATGAAAATTAATATTGGAGGCACCAACTCTTCGTCGACATTAAGATTTTTTTGTGTGAAATTATATTGGTAAACTATTCACGGACTCTGTGGAAGAGACTTATTTTCGTTACATAGGCTTAATTCAAAGGAATTCCAATCCATAATCTTGTTCAACGAACAATACAAATATATTTAAAGAAAATAGATTTAACTATTGTAAGCTTTTCGACTCTATAAATATTTTTTATATTACATAGATCTTAGTTTAGATTTTAATCATTCTGTTCAACGAAAACATCGGACACTGAAGAAAGTGTTGAACCCTATTGACATTCGCTAATAAATATTTTATAATCACCTTAGTCTACCTTTATTTCACATGTGTTAAGTCTCGTGATCCAGCATACCAGCCTGATAGGTGCACCGAACGCCACTAGCAATGGAACGAGATATCCCTGTAAGGCTACCACCGAAAAGGTAATTAAGTACATCGTCATTCGTTGGCTATGGTGCCTGGAACCGAAGATGATCATTAGAGGTCCCCTGCAAAAGGACGCCACCAGTAAAGAACCAGTACATCGCGTTTGACTTGACACGACTTATGGTGGTTTATTGTTTCAGATGAGATCAGTCCCTGAGTTTAGCATCTTCCAGGTCAGATCTTCCATTTCGAACAGTGTAAGGAATTTAGACTTGACGAACTCAATAGAGTGGTAATTTTTACATCTGAACGTATGAATGTTGAGTCTGCTGAGTTTATAGCCGAATTCTTTAATTCAGTCGATGCTCCATTTTCCTGAACAGGTGTGATTTAGGCTTGAGTTGACATAAGATTGTGTAATGTTTCCAATCTAAAATGTATATTGTGCTTTGACTTTAGATATGAGAACCGAAACATTTGAATTATCTTGTCCGATTTTTTGCTTGTAATACTAGATGATTCAAGTACTTTTGCAAACGCCTTCAATTTGACGTAAACATTTCGTTTAAATTGATTCCAATTTCTATAAAGATTGATAATATGGATCAAATAATTACTCAGATATAGAAAAGAATGAAACATTACTTTAGAGTAATATTGTTCCGATTGTTTTCTTAGATTATATAACTCTCAAGACGAATCTCAATGTAATATTTGCAAAACGCTATCTTCAAATTGCGAAGAACACATTTCCTGTTTTAAATTTGACGCATCATATTTTATGGTTAAACATGTTAGTCTGAGCATGCTGAACATTAAAAGAAATTACCTCTAGAGAGACATATTTCGCTTCGTTGTCTCGTTGATATCGTCATCTAAAAAATACTTCTTCTGAATAGAGATACTGAAGAGTCAATATTTTTATCGTTTAAACGTGACCAGCAGAAGGATTTAGCTGGTGGTAGGTTACCAGAAATAGCAGTAAGACGCCTCAGAATCGAGCTTGCCGACATACTAAACAGAACTGGTATGTCTATGAGATTGTCGCATCCATAACAAATCATCAATTAGAATTACGAATACAAGATTAACACGGAAAAGCCGCCAAAAATTTGCCCGCCGCCTCGGATGTTACCTAGTAATTACGGATACTAACCGGAAGTCAAATAACCTAAAAACAATATTGATTTTTGGCAGATAAACGCACTTGGCGGTGATATTTCTCCAGACAGTGCGCAGTACAAAGAAGATTTCCTAAAAGATTTACTTATCGGGAAAAAAAATAATGCACTATTCCCGTCATGGTTACCCGACATCATTGCAAGGTCAGAGGCCTCCGGGTCACGCTTTGATGCTCGCTGAAATTCCGAAGAACATATAGAAAAAGCCCGGATCGAATTACCGACGGAAATATATTATTGTAGACACATTGAACCTGTCACTACTCTTTAAGTATGGATATCGTAAAGAGATAAAGATATCCTAATCGTATAATTGAAAATAAAAAAAACTGCTTAGGTTACAACACTGACAACTTATGGCTAACATTTTACACTTAGGAAAAGGCTACAAGGTATTCTTATGGCATAATATTTGATGTTTGACTTATGAATATTCTTAGAATTAAAAATGCCGATAACAAGAAAAATCGAGAAAATAATAAAATAAACAAACTATAACTGCATTTAAATAGTGTCAAGGTCAGAGTTATATATAGTGCATTGTTTGGACGGCGTTTTGCGCTTTTGTTTGGTGGACCACTTTAGTGAAGAGAACGTGCACAATCAATTATGCTTATAAAGTACGGGCTGTCCAAAAAGCATAATTTTGTAGGCACATCTAAAATATTTCACCGTAAGTGAAATTTAAACAACGCCGCTTCTATTGCTTTTGAAGCAAATATATTAAAAACTAGTTGTTATCCGCGACTTCGTCCGCGTGGTATAAGAGAAATGTCGTCGAGATTTATTGAAATATACTGTATAGTATATAATATAATTATGCTCAGAGGTCTACATAGCGCTGCTTTTATGTACATCTTTGTTCCGGGTTGTCATACGAGATCAACCCAATTGCACCGTGGAGTGCGACAGGGCATATTATTTCCCCGAAACTGTTCACAAATGCTTTGGAGGACGTCTTCAAGACCCTATACTGGGCTGGATTTGACGTAAGCATCAACGGCGAGTATCCTTCGTACCTCCGTTTTGCCGACGATACCGTAATATTGGCCGAATCGTTGGAGTGCTTGCAGGATACGTTGCACAGCCTTAATGAATCCTTCCGACGTGTTGGCCTCGCTTTGAACTTGGACAAGACGAAAGTCATGTTCAACGAACATGTTCTCCTGGAGACGATCAGTGTTGATGGCGTTACTCTCGCAGTTGTCAATGAGTATGTCTATCTTGGGCATATATATTGCATTTGGGGAGACACGGCTTCGAGAAGGAAGCCGATAGGAGGATTCAGTTGGGCTGGGCAGCTTTTGGGTGGTGGACCGACTTTTTACATGCCTATCCGACGCATGGATCATCTTACTTTTCAGACAATTGGGTGATCGGCCTAAATTGCCCTAACCAACTAGGAAACAACAATAAAAATTTGTTGAGTTCCCGCAGGATTGGAACCCACCACCTTCGGTTTTTTAAAGCACACGCCAAGTTCATCCCCGTAAAATTTGAAACTACCAAATTGCTAGAAAACGCCACTTATGGCTCATTTCGAGTATTCAGCTACAAATTTTTTAAACTTTCATCCCCTATTTTAACCCTTTGCACCTCTGTTATCGCAATAATTAATAGCTTTTTGTCCTGCCTTGGAATATTTTATAAGTATATACAAAATTTCATCGAAATCGGTTCAGTGATTAAGACAGTAAAGACGGACAGACCGACAGACAGAGTTACTTTCGCATATAATATTAGTAAGGATTTACCTTGTAAAGGCTTGTTGTACTTTTTCCCGCTAAGCCAAAGTACATAAATATTAAAACATTTACAAATTTTAAAAATAATTTAGATACTTGATACGAAAAAGCTACGATATGACAGAGTATAATTAAAATCTATAATTAAAACCTTTCGTCATGTAGCCTGAAAAAATTTATACCTGCATATTGAAAAAATAAAAAAGCTCATCGACAATTACATAATGTTCTCCTCTTTCACTTAGCCATTTTATTTATCATTGGGTAGGCTTCTCATTCATCAGATTGACCAAAATAACAGTTTTTTATTAGGCAGGGTGTACTGGCTTCTGGCCTCCGGAACCCCAAGGGTAAACTACATTCTGAGGATAAATTAGTTGTTAATTTGTCGACTGCCAAACATGGTTTTCACAGCCCGGACCTACTTTTTACACGCCTATCCAACGCATGGATTATCTTGCTTTTCATGCGCTTGGGTGAACAGCCCATATGGTCATTACCAATAAGAAGACAACGATTCATAGCCGTAACCTGCGGATAATTAAGGGCCAATACAGCCAGAACAGAGGCTGTTTTAGTGAGTATTATCCAAATAAATTAATACGTCATAATAAAATTACCTCATAATCAAACCTTTATTTTAAATCATTACATTTTATATCAATTTTCTTTTTATATATTTAAATGAATTTTGAAAAGGAGTCTTTTTACGGAAAGCAAATTTGTTATTGTAACTATATTTTAGACATTATTTATGTTAACCTACCTTTTGAGTCTTCCCTGGACTTTTACAAATAATTCAAAACAGAAATTCGTTCTGATAACAATTTCACTTTGCCTTACATAAAATTTTGGCAATTTATATTCAATTTATGTGTACTACTACATAGATTAGGTGTGAGTTATCGTGTTGTTTTGATTTTACAGAAGATAATAGATTTGGGCACATTAGCCGTTACTCGTGGTGCGTAATGTCCAGCGCGCAGCAATTTCTGTGAAAGGCGCGAGGGGCAAATTGGCCGCCGGCCGACAGACGTGGCCATTGTCTGTCCCCGCCGATGAATGGGACAAGTTCACAATCCGACACACGTAGCCGCGACAGGGACGCGCATAAGAAGGGGCAGTAGGTGGGAGTGAGATGGCCGTCATACCGCTGCCCGAGTTTCGTTCGGCGCCCGCCGCCGGTCCAGTTGCACGGCGGCCGGCGCATGAGTCGGTCGGGTCGGGAAATCTAAGATGTCCGCGCCGATCCCGCACCGATATCCGCGAATAAGATAGCCAACGCGATAGTGCAGTTTCGCGTGACGGCCATGTGATCGATACAGGCTGATGTCCCCCGCCATCCATCCATTTGTGATAAACAGTCATAGTTAAGGTAAGAAAATGCCGCGCCGAAGTAGGTGGATGCATCTCGTGGCTGGCGTGGTGGCCGGCGTGACTCTTGGTGTGTTCCTAAAGTTGTGCTTGAGGTCCTCCTCTAGGACCTCAATACAGGCCTGCTCGGAGGCTGCTAAGGTGTACGCCGAGCCGGACCCGTTGTCGATAATAGGCTTAAAGCCCCACGAAACCGTGGAGAACTCTAACAGAACCTTGGTTTTTGTGGGTGTGATGACGGCGGAACAGTATTTAGACTCTCGGGCGAGAGCGGTGTTCGACACGTGGGGCCAGGACCTGCCCGGTCGGATAGCGTTCTTCAGCTCGGAGGTGTCGCGGGCGCCGGGACTGCCCCTGGTGCCTCTGCGCTTCGTCGACGATAGCTACCCGCCGCAGAAGAAGTCCTTCCTCATGTTGCTCTATATGTACGAGAAATATGGCGACAAATTCGAGTGGTTCATGCGCGCCGACGACGACGTGTACGTCAGGGGCGACAAGTTGGGGAGTTCCTGCGCTCGGTGGACAGCAGGAAGCCGCAGTTCATTGGTCAAGCGGGCAGGGGAACGGCCGCCGAAAGGGACGCTTTGGCCTTGGAGTACAACGAGAACTTCTGCATGGGGGGGCCGGGGGTGCTCATCTCCAGGGAGACGCTGCGCAGGGTGGCGCCCCACGTCAAGTACTGCCTCAAGCACCTGTACACCACCCACGAGGACGTGGAGCTGGGCCGCTGCGTGGCCAAGTTTGCCGGCGTCTCCTGCACCTGGAGCTACGACGTAAGTGACTGGCCACCTAACAACGTACTCACGTTTCGAACGTTATTAGTATAAGTCGGAAGCCATACATACAATGTCGAACGAAATCAATTTATATAGACTTTCTTTTACAACGATTTTGTTGTATGAAAAACACAAATTTACACAGGTAGGTACTTCTGTTGTAAATATTTTCAATAATATAGTATTGTGATGAATCCCTATAAGGTTAATGGAATATACCTAAAGCAAATTTATATTTCGTAACCAAGCATCTTACGTTTTATAATTAACTTAAATTAAACTCGGCTTAAACGTAAAATGCTCTTCGCCTCTTAGTCTCCTAAGTAATAAAACCAGGAAAAGTCTTGTTTGGTCTCCTGTGTATTATAGTACCATCAGTTGGTATATAATCGAAATCTGTGCCATAAGTGCCGCTGTAAATATGTACCATACCAAGAAACTGATAACACATAAAAATATTAAGACGATCATTTTCTTTTAAGAGGATACTCATACTATATGTTTTTGGTCAAATATATTCGTTCCTTATTATACGATAGGAAAGTGCCTCAAGTAGCTGTTTTATAATCAGAAACAATAATATCGATACATCCTACATAGTTGTATTCCCGAAATTAAACTCGCCCGCGTAATAGCTACGCAGCATAAAACAAAGTCGCTTTCTCTGTCCCTATATCCCTAAGTGTGCTCAAATCTTTAAACTACGCAACGGACTTGGATGCGGTTATTTTTAATAGATACAGTGATTGAAGTGGAAGGTTTATTTGTATAACTTAATATCGTAGAGAAACGCTAGTGAATTTACATATTTTTCCAAAGATTTTACAGATATCCGTATATTGCACCCGTGCGGAGCCGGGGCGGGTCGCTAGTCTTTTGTAAAATATATATCGATATAGGCAGTGGTAGGTACCTATCTTATATTTTAGGCTATTGTTATATTAGACGTACGACTGTTTACTTACGTCCTGTTGATGCTAACAATACCTGAATTAAATCAACTGGATTGTACAATAACAAACAGTTTAGTCAAAAAAAAGAAAAACTTGGAATAGGATGGTTACAACAACTTACGGGAGATGCCTTTCAACACATTTTATAAATATAGAAAAAAACAAAAAATAATATTCTTGTAGATAAAATGTAGATTTTGTGATAATCGATAACAATGTGATACTTTTAAATTGAACTAATATAATATATATTGAATGCACACATACCCACTTGTTTTGTAATATCTATTTATACATAATTCAATTTTCGGAAATAGGTACGGTGCGAAATCGTTTTCCAAGTTTTTTATTAAGACTCCGCCTCAGGAGAGGTCCTGCACCCATAATCATTTTTTTTTAAATTGGTTTAGGCAATGGGACGAACAGAACGCCATGAGACATGACATGTTATGTCTCTTTTACCCAGTAATCACTCTAAAAATGACCTTTAAATCGAAAGCAGGTAGTGTTTACACAATACTTACTTGCGTCAGAAATAGACACCGCGGTGGTACAACCACAGACGGTCTCTTGTAAATAGTCCTAATAAATAATCGTATTTATTTTATTACTGTTAAAAGTGTTTTTTATAATTTTGTCTTAACTACCTCCAAGTGCAATATGAGGGACATGTCGCGTAGACTAAAAACTATTCTTAAAAAAACATTTGCATTTGAGAATTTACATTCTTGTTAATTAAATATGTTATACTTCTTTTTGCTGCTATATCTGCTGCATACACGGTACTGACTCTAGCAGATGAACATGCATCCACATCAGGCTAAATATCTCATCACTATAGGCACCATCATCATGTACATAGACATCATCACGATCATCATGTGGATTATGTGAGTCTTTTTCGTCGTTACGTTATTCTGAACAGTTTTATGTAAAGAGGTTATGTATTATACGACCCGATTGGAGCAGTGGTTTGTGACGGTGTGGGTTTGATTCCACCACGCGAAAAATATTGTGTGATGAACATAGTGTTTTTCTCTTGTCTGAATGGTTTATTTACATAGAATGTATTTATTTACAAGATAAAAGCAGCACATTGATATAATCTTCTAACAGTATCAACATAAAAGAAAAAGCAGATTTCTGTTTTACCGTTGCATTGGTATATATCCCATGTTTTCTGTAAATATTACTGATAATTTATCACTTATATGTACGTAATGAAGATTTACGTTATCTACATTTTTATTCGAATATCAGATAACGTATTAGGGACGATACGTACGTGTATTTCAATGTTGACCTAGATTCTTCGTAATGTCGCTATTGGACCGTGTGAAGCCTTTTTTTTAGCGTCACTAATATTGCAGTTAATTATAATAGACATAAGTTTCTGGGAAAGTATTAAAATGAAAATAGGAAAAAAATCTTTTGAAAAAATGTGAAATGAATTGTTACCAATTTTATAAATTAGGAGAATAGTATGTAACAGATGCTATTCTATATTATTTATGGCAGCTATTGCAAGCGCAGTAATTACAAACGCCAAAATAATTGTTTGAATTTTTTTTTATGTTGAAAACGTTGTTGTGTTTTTTTGGCACTGATAATCGTACTAATACAAAGTGAGGATTAATCTTAAAACATAATTTTATTTTACATTTTAAATTAGATTGATAGTGAACACTTTCCATGGCGTGGAAGACTACCTTCCGACGGCGCTGAAAGTGTTTAAATAAACGCGATAAAAATCCGTATAAGTCATTTTATTTAATAATGTATAATATTCGCGCAAGCAATAGAAATAATTATAATTACATTAAATAAAAAAAATATAATTTACTTAAATAAAAAAAAAACACGTTTTCACAGTACTTTGTAGACAATCGGTATATTGGCCGGAATTTACCTAACCAACTAGGAAGCAACTTAAAAAAGTAGCCGAAACCCCGCGGGATTCGAACCCACGACCTCCGCTTTCTAAAGGGCAAGCCCTAATCACTAGACTACGAAGGCAGTGCGTAATAGTGTGTAACTTTTAAGAAAATAGTTTCTATATAATTAATTGTCAACATCATCATCATCTTCAGCCTAAAGTCTACTGCTGGACATAGGCCGACGCCTGGATCGTCATATAAAAAGCCGGTTATGCCCTGATCGTGTCGGTAGTCCATTGGACCACTGGACTACGAGAGTATAAAAAAGAAGGCTTGCACCTGTGTTTATATCTTACATTTGTGCTTTATATATCTTCTGATGTCTTCTGCGCAGTTGGCTGATCTCTAATATAGATCGGCCTCCGTAGCGGAAATCGTCTTGGAGGACCTATGTACTAAGTCAGTTATAAAATTTATTATTTTGTAGGTTTTACAATTATATGTATAGATTTGTATTTGATAAGGACGATTTAGTTGTTATTTAATCGTTTTCTAATAATAATCACGAGAACTAGCGTCATGCTCTTTTATAAATTCTATTTTTATGTTGTGTAACATTTTTAAGTTTATGTGATAGTGCAAGTATTGTTCTTTTTATCGTTTTTAAAGATAAAATCTTTGCTATATTAAGTGTTGTGTTGCAATATTTTACGTTTATTAATATTATGCACATAAATAATAATGGCCAGTTTTAATGTCGGCTGTATAGGTGATCATGGAATATTTTGCCTTGAACTTTCAGTATGTGCATGCAAAACATTATTATTTCACTGGCGTTACTTTATCGTAAGTCACTGCGTTAATTAAACTTCCGTGTGAGCGTATGCCCGGCATTATTCATTAGCAAGGCATAGGTCGGGTTTCCCTTGTGCGACCTGTCTTTGTAAGCTGAATTGTGACAAAAATCGATATAGATTTTATAGAACATTTGATCTTGATCATTTTTCGTAATTCTAAATTGGTCCTCAAGGTTAACCTGCTTTCTAAATAATGCAGTTCAAATTTATGTTATGGTCAATATGACTCTTAATTGCGTTTTTCTTTAGCAATTTCTTTTTTTTTTTGCTAAAATACTGTCCGTTATAAGTAAATGCGGTATCTGGAGCAATGCATGCTTAAACTCAATAAAGAATTTATACGAAGGTGGCAAACATGGCTAATGAATATCATAACCCCGATCTATACAAATATATAAATTGGATCGTCTGTTTGTATTTTATGTCACTAAAAGAACCGTTTTAAAATGAATACTATTTTATGTATTACTTGAACGTACCTCTAACAAAACATTTTAAAATTTTCTCTGTTTGTCTGTTCGTTCTTACTAATCTCTGCAATGGCCGGTCCGATTTTGACGGGACTTTCATTGAAATATAATTGATGTAAACTAAGCTTTTTTTAGAAAAAAACTAACAGATTTTTTATAACATTATCACGCATACTTAGTAACGCACCAGCTAGTGTCAAATAAAGCAAAGAAATATTAATTCAATTCAATCTTCATAACATTGGCAGCCCTATTACAGCCTGTAAACACACCTCGTTTGACTTTAGCATAAGATCATGTTCAGAGGTAGCAGTCACTGCTCCTGGTTGGGAACGAAACATGTCGCTCCGTTAAGACCGGTTCTCAAGTAAAGTTTCGCGCGAGATGCTGTCGTCCCGAGTAAAAGTGACGGACGGCGGCCATTTTTGTTTTTGCATGCGCACAACGCGGGTCGGGGGCGCGGGATATGGGTTAAGCTGGTTTTTTGCCCTCATTGCTTTATATGGATCATTCAGTTCGCCTTTATCGATATACATATGTATCGAAGAAAAGACGAATCAAGTTAAAAACAAATAGCGAACAATAATCCTACTTCCGTTTCGATTTATGTTAATAGCTAGCATGCAATGTCACACAAGATTTTGTCATTTTACATTGTATTAATCTTTTAAAGGCTTAAGGGGAATAGAAGGAGAATACTCAGGTCTGCCGTGTTTTTTTTTACATAAGTGCCATTTGTAAAAAAACATGTTAAACTTTAACATCTACAATGAAATGATTATTTGCAAATGAAACTTTAACGCTAGTATAAAAATCGAATGAAATGTAATTTCTGAAGTAAACACTTTCTCTTTGTTAATATCGTGAGCAAGAATCAATTATAAACAGCATAAAAAATCTATTTAGTTTTTATTTTAAAAAATATATAATTTGGTATGGATCTAGCACTAAAAACGTAATTCTAACATTATTTTACTTTTTTTGTAATAATGGCGTAATCAAGTTGCCAATAATTATAATATAACAGTTATACCACTAGGCTAAGGAGGCAGTTAACTGGCAGGCGTGAGCTTTAGAATCCGGAGGTCGTGGGTTCGAATCCTGCGGGGACTCAACAAATTTTCATTGTTGTTTTCTAGTTGGTTAGAGCAATTTGGGCCGATCACCCATTTGTCTGAGAAGTAACATGATCCATGCGTCGGATGGGCATGTAAAAAGTCGGTCCACCCACCAACCCGCATTGGACCAGCGTGGTGGGATACGGTCCAAAAACCCCCTAATGGATAGGGGTGTATTAGGGGAGGCCTATGTCCAGCAGTGGACTATTAAAGGCTGATGATGATGATGATAATATAACAGGGGTCAATGGTATGCCACGGGGGCAGATTTAATCATATTATTATATATTTTAACTATGCATCATGCATCATCAGCCTTTGATAGTCCACTGCTGGACATAGGCCTCCCCTAATACACCCCTTTCCATTGGGTTTTCGATTCGATTTTAATTATATATATTATAATATTTTAACTATTTAAATTTCATATCGTTCTTGTTTAATTTAGTCGTTTAAATATAAATGTTTAGTGACAAAATATGAACAGCAAATATAGTGCTACTAAATAATTAGGCTGGCACTACATTACGAGTATGTAATTTTTTTTACTATGTACGAATAACTGTTTCTATGGCGAATAATTGGAACGAATTATTTGTTCCGAATCGAATTTTAATATTCGATTCAAAACTCGAACCGAATAATTCGAAGGTGTCGAATATTTCGGAGGGTCTCAAATTAATCGAAAAATTTTTACGTTATTAAAATTCGATTTATTTCGAACTATTTAAATATCGAATAATTCGATTCGATAACGCACTACCTTAATATACGCCCTGTAAAGTTATTTAACTTATCGCTCATTCCGGAATCTCGCGGAAATCTTTGTTTAAACTAATATATTGAAGAGTTAACGTGCTTCATGCTTGCCGAGATAAGGCCGAGAGCAGGGCTGTATCAATAATTCAAATTATCAAATTATGAGATGTAAATAAATGGTTCGAAGAGGAATATCGCTAATTTTTAAAGTTAGTTATTTTTTAGCATTTACGAAAATAATTTTAGAGAGAAAAAAAAAATAAAAGAACGTAATGACCTGTAATGTCAATAATTTATCATCAGGTTTATTTGGAAGGTGTTATGATTATTATACAATGAAATAATTACTTTTTATTTTATGTTTAAAAATTTATATGCAAACATGATTTATAATTTAAATTTTATTAAGTACAATAACTTTACTAAAGCGAAGGGTCGCATATAGCGCTCTGGTTCGAAGGACATTTGTGAAACGACTAAACAGAATCTGCTTCTTGTGCTGCATTTTGTAATGGCAGTCTATACGTATATCATTTGCCATCAATTGAACGTACTGCACGCCTTG
This sequence comes from Lamproptera curius, assembly GCA_029286875.1. Classification (NCBI taxonomy): domain Eukaryota; kingdom Metazoa; phylum Arthropoda; class Insecta; order Lepidoptera; family Papilionidae; genus Lamproptera; species Lamproptera curius. Next base: position 20,098 of record JAGSMT010000482.1, read on the forward strand.
TAGTTTATTTAATTAATAAATATGTTTCTAAAAATATTCTTACAACCCTACTAAACAACCTATACCTCTCTGTTTGGCTATGTAAAAAGGAAGAACGGTAAAGCAATGCAGATATTTCCTGTTTAGTACAATGATCCTGTCGTCAAGCAGCTCGAAAACTATTCCAAGCTTCTTTGGGCGGAACTTTAAAACTGTAAACGCAATAAATGATTTTTGAATATACATCTGGTCAAGTGTAAACCGGGCGAATAGAGTCATCTTTATTTTTTTAAACAACACAAAGCAATGAATACATTGTTTTCTTGTCAAAGTACAAAGTGTAAAAAGCGACCATATTTATCAATATGGCCGGTAAAAACGTCAAACTGCGCTCTGAGGTGCCGAGTCAAGGTGAACTTGTGTAAACACAAATCTTGCCAGAATCCACTTTGTGTGCTCCAAGCGCTTTATTATTTCCTGCTATCGATATTTCTAATACTATTACAGCCATTAAAGTCGAGAATGGTGGTAATTAACGCAGTTGGAATAAATAATTAGCCGAGTAATTAGGTAATTATAATTTCTGATTAATTGAATTATGACACAGATTTATTTGTAGGAATTCGTTTTGCGCTCTTGGTACATGACAACTTTTTAATATTTAAAAACATGTTTCTCGGCAAGCTTTTATTGTAACCTAAACTGCTTAAAATGCTTGTCTCTATTACGCGTCCCTCTGTATCATATCAGTACGTTAGTTAATAAAATACAGTCATCATCATCGGCCTGTGATAGTCCACTGCTGGACATAGACCTCCTCTAATACATCGCTATCCATTAGAGGGTTTTGGACCGTATCCCACCACGCTGGTCCAATGCGGGTTGGTGGATAGACCGACTTTTTACATGCCCAACTGACGCATGGAAATTTTAATTGTTGTTTTCTAGTTTGTTAGGGTAATGCGGGCTGATTACCCGATTGTATTTAAGAAAGATGATCTACGCGTCGGATGAGCAAGTAAAACTTCGGACCTGCGCCTCAACAGAATATGAGAGTGAGGATTAGGGAGTGCATCTGTGATTGATTTGTGCGTACATTTGCTCACTATAATATCTCCCGCAGTTGACCTCTAATATAGAACGGCTGCCGTAGTCGGACACGACTAGGAAGCCATTATCATTTTTATTCATTATTATTGGCTTACATATACATTTATTTTTAATCATATTAGTATAATTGTAAAAAGATTCAACCCCCCTCCCCCCATTCAAGGCCATCCTGAAGGTCAAGGTGTTCCGTCCATCATTATCAAGGTCGCCTAAACTTCTCGCTTAAATTATCGTTTCCGTTATCGACTTTATCGAGCGAGGCGACAACGCTGTTCCAAATCGTTAAGTTTTATCGACATTCGTAATATTTAAAAAAAAACTGTTGCCTCGATACACATTGAGTGTTTTATGAAAAGTGTTTAGATTTCGCCAAAAATAGAGTTCTATAAGAAAAAAAAATGTTTGTAGACGCAATTTGTGATTCACTGGCATGTGATTGTAAACTAATTTAAACTAGAATACCTAATAATATCACGAGATGATTAACACTATGTAAGTAGGTGAGGTCGTGCCATCTACGGTTCTTTGGCGCTATTGGTCAAGTAATTTTAGACCAAACTAATATTGGATAAGGATCAAAATAGCTTGAGCGTTAAAAGACCTAATAGTATTCCCTCCTTTATTTTATCTGCGCTACATAAAGATTTGATAAGGCGCGCCAAATTGATTTAGGCACTGTTGTATTCCGTGTTTAAGTTGTTTGATTCCTTAAGTTACAGATGGCGCTACTGCGAGCGCAAAACTCCTTAGTGTTATTGAAATTTATGCTTTATTATTAAATAAGTGTTTTTTAATGAGGTAATATGACTTTGTAACCGACCTTAAAAGTTTGGTTTTGTCTTGATTTGAAATAATTCCTGTTACTGTGTATCAATCTTTTTTGTGTTAAAAACTAAATTTAGCGGTGTGTTTGATGAGTCAGTCGGAGCCGCTGCCATAAGATAATGTCTGCGTAAGCCCATGTGCAAATTGTTAGTATTACTCTACCATGGCGTAGATTGTAATGTTATCAAAAATAGCCATCAGTGATGTTATGCAGTAAAATAAAAGTATGCCTTACATTTAACTACATCTACATTTTTTTAACAAACAATATTAGCTTCACGTGTTATAATTGTCTGTTTTTATTCACTATTCATTAAAAGCCAAGTAATAAATGTGTAAAAAGTTTAAAATACGCAAGGGGAATATAATCGCGCAAAATGCGTCACCATTGGCCAAATTTACGTCATGTATTGTACGGCAAACGTCACAACACTGCATTTATAGACGTCGTTATTTATACTGCATGGTAAATAAGTGTTTGTAACTAAATTAGTTCAAAAGTATATTCCTTCGTTAATTCATTCATTAATTTGTTAAAGAGTAAATGTATATTTGTAATACATCTCAGACGATAGCTGATATCATTTAACCCTAAAACAAATGTCTAATCTACCGAGAAATCCTTAATAAAATAGTGAACTCAAACACAACCTCCCACAACGTCCTTACTGGTCTACGACAGATTTTTTATTGACAAATAACTTTAAAAGACCATAGTTTAAACACTATTTACTTTTCACGCCCATGGGAAGCTATGAATGGGCCACCAGCAATACATAAACTATTGTTAGCCATTTGTACAGTCTAGACAAGACAAGATTAAAGTAACAATATGTATATGACGTATTTGTATTATATATAATTTGTTTTATTAATAAATCATTTACCCTAGTAGTTCTGTAGAGTACAAATATATATTAAATCTCATCTTATCAGACTAAAAAGCAACTTTTTAATATGGAAATATCGTCTTAGCAAAAGAAATACTGTCTTGTGACTCTTTGTGTTCAAATTTAAGTTCATTAGTCGGCAAGCTTAGGCTTCTTAATTATAGACCGGTTATATATAGGGTTTACGAGCGTCGTGATATTGAAGCTCGTAGTTGTTATATGTTTTATGGCAAAGTTATTTTGCTCAATTTTAAAGAATTACTTCGTATTTAATTTTAGCTAACAACGCAAGTTTTTTCTATATACTTATACGGAATGGGCTCGTCTCTAGGCGACTGTGCAGAAATTCGTGAAAATAAAATTTAAGATAATGAAGACAGTTCTTGAAGGTATATCTGCGATAGTTGAAATCGTGAACTGATAATATAAAAAGACGTTTTTAATCATCAACATAATCAGCTTGTAACAGTCCACTTTCGGACATAGGCCTTTCTAAATCAACGATAAGGCGGCTGATCCCCTGCTAGTCGTCTCCAACTTGAACCGGCTGACGGAGTTTGGTATCTCGCCTGATCGGGGGTCGACAACACTCCGATTTCCTTCAGGACGTTATAGGCTCATCAGCCACCTGCCCTTCGGACTACATGACTGTCACACTACCACTTCAACGACCTGATTCTTTGCACTATGTCAGTAAGTTGTATGTATTCCTTTGCCGATTTGCGAATTTTATCCGCCAAAGAAACTCCGAGCATAGCGCGTTCCATAGCATGTTCAGGTACGTGTGGACCAGTCCTATAGTCAGGGTACACGTTTCTGCCCCGTATGTCATCACGGGCGAAAAAGTGTTCGTTGAACATGACTTTCGTTTTTCCAAGTTCGTCCTGAGTCAAGAGGATTAATTTAAACTGTACTGTACCATCTCCTGCAAGCACTCTAACGACCCAGCAAATATAACGCTATCCTCGGCGAAGCGGAGGTGTGACATTTATTCCACACGCCGTTAATATTTATGCCACATCCAGTCCAGTATAGGGTTTTAAAGAAGTCCTCCGCTGCATTAGTGAACAGTCTCGGGGATATAACATCTCCTTGTCTCAGTCCTCGATGCAATTGGATTGGTCTCCTCTTGTCTTTTCCCCGTCGTCGTTGTCGAGGGTGACCCCACGGAATCAGTGCGACAATAAACGCAGCGCTACATAAACCTCACAACACCTCAACGTACCGATAATTGACCTGAGGTCGTTGAAGAGCTACCAGAAGAAACCGTGATTCCACAGAGTCAAAAGCTTTCTCATAGTCCACAAAGGGAAGGCCCAGTGGCTGATTGTACCCATAAGTCTTTTAAATTACTTGCCTTAAGTTAGTTACTGATCAAAACAAAAAACCGTTTTTAATGTAATGAAAAAATAAAAAGAAGACATTTTCTTAAGTCATATTATAATTATGCCAAATTAAAATTTGCATTTATGTTAACGTGTCGTGCTCGCGTGGGCTGTGTGAGAATAGCCAAAGATCGATAGCACATTCTGTTCTCAGATATTCAAAAATATGACAAAAAATTTTTGAGCTTCTTCCGCCGGTTTTTCTCAGGTCAGAGGCATCCTAGTCGGAACCGGTGGTAGCCTTTCGACATTCAATAAGTGTGTGTATCACTCCTATGTTTAATAAAAATATATGATTCTGATCATCAGCAGCAACGTGCATTAGGGAAGACATATGTCCAGCAAAGGACAGACACTGATGATGATGATGATGATGGTGAATTGTAAACCAAGATAACGTAAAACACTGCTGGAGTCAGGAGCTAACGTGTTCTTATTGATAAACGGCCACCACCGTACAATCCCCGCCCTATGTTCAACTCATAAAAGTGCCCGACACGGAATTGTGCGCTTGTCACGGAGGACGTAAATTTTATCTGTAAACTGGCGAAACTAAACTTTACGTAGTGTTACGTTTGTACTGAAAAAATTGTACTTGCTTATATTTTATGCAAATAAAGCACGTAATATTAATACTAATAGCAATTGTCATTATATCTGCTGCTAGAAGCCGATCCCATGATAACTTCGGAAAATGAATTGAACTTGTGAACGGGCGCTTATTGGTGGATACCGCCATATGCAATTCACAAGCGATGTTCCACCAATATTAGCGCCCAATAGTTTGACAGAAGACTTCTTTACGTAATTCCTGTCATCGCACCTTTTAATTTCCCCTCGACTCACTACACCATGCCGAAATAATGTAAACTTTATGTGGACGTCATTACTAATATGACTCAGTTGGCGCAGTGGTTAGTGACCTTAACCTTTACGCCAAAGGGTGTGGGTTTGATTCCCACCATGGTAAAAATATTGCGTGATGTACAGTGTTATTCTCGAAGTCTGGCTGTACTTTTTCAATTTTATAAGGAAGTAAGTGTATGTATTTGTTATTTATCTATTTACCCTAGTCCAAGATTTCCTTAGTTTGGGATTAGATCACGTGTTATTAGTCCAGATACATTATGACTATTAATATTAAAAATATTGAAGTTAGTTCTTTGTAAATCATAGATACTAGATTTCATCCAAGTTGTGTCGTTCTCACTCTTTTCAATGAAAATAATTATCTGTAGTAAGCTTACATGAAAGTAGATTCATAATTGGCATATCGTCTTTGGCTATGGTTGGTTCATAAATGTTAAGCAGGCAATAAAGCTGAATGGGCGGCCTTCGGTTCGCGATCGTTAGGCTATGTAAGCTTAAGGCTAAGGTATGATAATCCATACTATTATTACTCATGAGCCATCCGTTAGTTTGTTTTAGTGTTATTATAGTTAATATATTATCAATTGGAACATTTCAACAGATTTTGTGTTATTCTTTATTATGACGGTCATTTATTTGACAAGATTATTAGTGAGTCATTTCGTTACGGCGAATTTGTAATCGGTGTTTTGAATTCGGTGAATTTTATCATCATCACTGTGGCCATAAGGATATGAGTTGAATATAACAACCGATGAAAATATGCTAGTATCGTTATAAAAATTAATAGTCTGTCGAAACAACTTATTGGAAAATCTCACAGTGATTGTCTCAATTCTTAAGAGTTCAGAGGCTTTCTTTCCGAATCTATATTAATTGATAAACCTTAAGAATATGTGGAGCTTTTATAATGAATCAATTTAATAAAAATGTACACATTTTTTATATTAGTAAATTCTATTGCCCGATTATATATAATAACATTCCACGAGTTGATTTATTAACGTTTAAGAGGGCGCGCGGTGTCGAATAGAACGCACAAAACATATTTTCGATAATATATCATCAGCCTGTAATAGTCCACTGCTGGATATAGGCCCAAATACACCCTTAGGGGGATTTTTTTTTTCGTTAATATGAATCATTATTCGTCACAAGCATTTCTCATTCCCAGTATCTTCATAATGTCTCTGTTAGCGAAATATATATTTAACCTATGACCTCTACGGTCTCCCTACTCCGTAGTTAACTTTTGTTTTGGTAGCTGCGAAAGGAGTCGAAAGAACGCCATGCGCCTGTCATCGAAAAGGTTACTTCTTCTATCAAGTGTTTTTTTAAATAATTTTGTTTTTAATACAATTACGTTTTAATAACACGTTCTTTTATCATAATAATAGTTTTTCGACCTCCGTCACTGCCAAACATCATAAAACTTTTGTTGTGATTAGCGGTAAATCATAAAAACCAACCTGAATACTCAAGTAGCCACACAAAAAAAGAAATTGGTAATTTTAAACTCATCCCTTTACTGTGCAGCTGAAGTTTATGTAAGATACAAATGAAATGCTTAAGCCTAGTATCATAACTTTTCCTCGTTTCAGCCTGTCAGAGTCCATTGTTGTGCCACCTCCCCCATAAGACGTATTTCTAACAAATAATTGACATATTTGTCAGACCTCGTTGTCTGTGTATTGCTCTTTTTCTGACGTCTGGAAAGAAGCCATCGTCATCGGTATTCCAAAGCCGAACAAATCCTCTAACCTGCCCACGGGTTACTGTCCAATTATTTTCCTCAATTTTTTCGGTAACCTATATAATACTATTCCGGTTGGACGATTTCCCCTTTTATTCGAAGCATTCGTGTCCTGATCAAACGTATCGCCTGACAGAATTCATTCTGAACAGCCTTCATCAAAACGACCCCCGCACCAGATCACTTCTTCGATGTCGCAAAGGCATTTGACAACTCTGGCAAAACGGTTTGTTTTACAAGCCGTACACATTCAAAGTGCCCGACAATCTGGTTCACATCATTCACGCCTACTTGTCGAATCTCTCTTTTTGATGGTGAGTCCAGGGCACCCTGTTCACGAGCCGACCGCTTTAAGCGAGCGTTCCTCAAGGATCCGTTCCTTTCCCCGCGATCAAAAGATATAAAAGATGAATGAGTTAATCTCATTGTAAAAGATGATGGAGACCTAATTAATATAATAAGATGAACAAGCAATTTTAAGAATATAAATATCATATTATTGAAAAAAACCTTGAGCGAGCATTCCATTACCATATTCTGTTATCATTAAAAAGTCATTTACGCTGTAAACCTTTGAGACGTTGTTTCGTTATGTCTATTATTTAATTTAAATTTATAGTTAAATTTTGAACGTTTTCTGGGATTCTGTTTTTAATTATAGATATTAGCTGTCATTTGGTCCCATTTTTTAAAATTTTGTGATAAGTATTATAATAGACATTGGAGATATAAAAAATACAGCACCATAAATCACAATCTCATGTGATTAAATTGTAGGCAATGCCCAAACCGTAATCGATAGACTTAACTAAAGACTATAATGAAGTCGCAAGGGCGTTGATCTTTGCTTTAAGATATAACCCACAATAACCATTGTAATGTAAAACATTGCTAAAAATTGCAATAGAGCATATTCAAAGCTCGTTCAACGCAATATAGTGTGAGCTTACATAACAATTATTCATTCTATGTGTATAAAACGTGTCATTCATGACATTTTGTTTAAACGGATACCTTAAAAGATATTAAAGATTTAAAACGCAGCAGCAGAAATCGCGCGGTAGTTTCTTGCAGAGGGCAGGTTAGCACCCGCTTATATTACTCAAAACTGTTATATGCAGTTTAAACTCGCTCATATTTTTAGGTAAAAATTTCATTGAAAAAAGAAGATTATATCGATGTTTGAGAATGAAAGGAACGATGTATCGTTGACCGTAAACGATATGTTCGTAAATCACTAGGCCACCCACCAACCCGCATTGGAACAGCGTGGTGGGATACGGTCCAAAACCCCCTAATGGATAGGGATGTTTTAGGGGAGGCCTATATCCAGCAGTGGACTATCACCGGCTGATGATATAAATATCTCTTATAACCTAGAAAATATTTTTTTCTTGGTAAAACAACATGGCACAAAGCCAAGATATTGAACAAAGTTTATACATTTTTACAAGTATCGTTTTATTTAATACGCAACTGTGGCCGAAATTTAGCAGCATGAAATACAACGAAAAATTTAAGAAAATGCAGCACTGTGCTATATTTTCATATTGCATTGCTAAAATATTGAATAAGAAAATTTTGATAAAAAAAAACATTAAGCTTTTATTTTCCGTCTGTCGATTATTTATAAGTACATATAAAAAACTTATTTATCTTACATTTAACTTACCTTTCTTATTTGAACAAAGTGAAGATTTATATCGGCTATATCTTAAACAGGTTACTTTGAAGTTAGAAAATTGTTCGTTAAATGGAAACAATAAAACTGCTGATTTGACTATAACCGAACAAAACTATTATAATATTTTTTATGAAGTAATTTAAATTTTGTTTTCAATGCCGAAGCAATAACTCTTTAGTTTTACTTCGTTTAGTCGTTTAACCCCCATGGCCGCCAACCGATGACTCTATCCTACCTTTTGCAATCTCTTGCCATCAGGTGAACGTCCTCGTTGTCTTGTAGCTTCAATCCCTAAAACATGTCATAATATTGTTGTATATATTGTATCACTTGTTTGCATATTGGAAGGATTGTTTTATATTTCCTACGATATAACGATTAAATAACATTTTCACATGAGTTTTGGTCCTAAAAATATACTAAAACTTCTTTTATTGCGTTAGTTATGTTTAAATGAAGTTTCAATAAAATATTAAAATTGTGTTTTAAATATAAAAACGTTTAACGTTTCAGTATGTATGTATTGGATTATTATAAATTTTTAAAATGAAGAACCGCTTCGTGTACTGTTCATTTATTAGCCTTGAAGCTTCGGCTTGCATTAGAAAAGCACCGATCAATAAGCAACCTTAACGTGTTGAAATAGAGCACATTATTAAATTATGCATATGGCTGTTTGAGCCAGAAATGGATTTACAATCGATCGCCCCTCGTCCAAGGCCATTGCCGCCATTTTCGATCAATCATTGGTGTGTTCTTATTGTTGTTTCATTATTATTATTATATTTGTTATGACATATTTATTGTGTTTAATGCATAGTCGATGTCGTGTTGCTTCGGTCAATACAAATACGTGAATTTAAATTATTATTTATTTTTTTAGTTAACAAATATTAAGTATCCTAGTGGGTTGATGTGTTAACTAACAATAATTTATTTATTTAACTATTTTATGTGTGTTTTTGTATTGTGTTATTTTCATATTTTTTAAACTTGCGGGGTCCTCTGTAGTTTAGACACCAAAGGTCTGAATGTCAAGAATATCCTAATATTATTATATTTTGCAAAGTAACCTCTATTACCGTTTCATGTAGTAATTTACGTAGAATTGCCATTCTTGTGTTTAGTTATAATTTTAAGCGTACATCGTACTCGTACATCACTTACATATAATTATTAACAAATATTTGTGTGTCAATTTCTCGGCAAAAAATTGCGACACTATCATTATGTCATTAGTCTTTAATCGTGTACGTTTTTTGTTGAGTGCTGTTAATTTATATTAACGCATTGGGCGGCTAAAAAACGGCGCGAAATTTACAGAAGTTTTTTTTCCACATTTGCTGCAAGTGCAATAACCGCTCGGACAGTCGGACACGTGTTAAGGTTTTGCTGCCAGCGATATTAGCATCAATAGATAAGAATGATCGAGTAAGTAGCGGGCGCAGATAAAAAATCGAGACTCCTAACGGTTTATGATTGATACATTTCAGATTGTTACTCAACGTGTACGCAGACAAACAAACGCATTGTTGCTTATATGATGAAGCTATATAAGAATTTGCTTATTGTGTTATGCCATGTGTTTAAAGCTTGATATGAAAATTGCCATTTTTATATATTACCACTATTTTATTTAAAATAAATTAGGTCTAAGCAATATAATGTTGCGTCACGATTGTACTATGCCATTTTATTGTGACTGTTGTGAACAATATCCAATTGGTTGTTTCGTAAATCGACACCAGAATCGCGCCACATTGAACGAGCCGCGAATGTTGCGTCAGACACGTGGAGCTAGGAATTTAGCTAACGGTGCATTTGATGGCTGGTAAATTAAGACTATTTTTATTCGAGGTGACACCACTGTCACAGCGGTCAGAGTTGCAGCTGCGGTGGGTGATGGTAATAGTTGCATTCCTTGAAGATGGCGCCATCATCTTTTTAATGCCAAGGTGAGCAAATACTCAATAACGTCAATAAACCTAATGTTATTAGAACAAAAATGATAACTTCGTAGTTTCGTCGCAATCGTAGTTCCCTTGGTATTTTTCTACGTTGCATACTGCAATTAAAGGAAGTCGTCTAGTAAATAATTGTTTATAATACTTGTACTTGGAAATTTCTAGCATTATTTAAACAGAGTGAACCTTCCTGGACATAATTTAATCAATAAATTTCTAATCTTTCGCATGCGTAAATGCGAGGCATTCGACATACATGATTTAATATCACAAGGCTTTACAGATTTTGTCGCGTTTCATTAGTTCTACAATATTCTCCACGTTTCCGATACTTTGCAGGATCCATGGTTCCGGGCAAGGTGTTGTTCGTCTGTCAAAGTTTTTTACCCGGCCGCCATCTTTTTTTTGTTTCAACATTTTTTCCGTTTTACGCATAGCTTATGGTTAGCTTATTTTTTTAATGATATACATATATACTCTGCTCGTTGTTTAACTACAAAGAGGGCAGTTCAATTAGAATGATTGCGATTTGTCGAAAGTGTTTCGCTGTCGCGCGACTTATTAAGGCCAATCAGGATGTGACCCTCAATATATTGTCGACAAATTTGAACCGTCTAAACTTTTCACAGGCTGTTCTTATTACAATTTCTTCTTTATACGTGTCGGCACTTTGTCCGTTGATATAAGGCTTACATTGAGGGTTTCAGAATTACAAAATTAGAATATTTTTAACCAAAACTTATGAGGTTATTCCTTCCTTCCTACTTTCTCTGAAACAAATGAGTTAATAGAAGATATATATATATATATCAGCGTTGTGTCACTTAAGTAACATTTTACTTTTTTTTCAATATGGATTATTTGTAAATTAGTAATATGGTTAGTGTTTAGACAATGTGTTTTTTTGTTTAATAATTAACTAATATATTATATAGGGTAACCTTTTCTAATATGAGGTCGGGGGATCAAATCCTGTTAGGCAAATGTGCGTGCTGAAGATCCATGCATCGGATGTAGAAAGTCGGTACTGCGCTTGATCTCTCTCCGGTCAAGTACCGCTCTAAGTTCCACTGCACTTGTGACTCCAGTCATGGGGAAAGTCCCGATACCCGCACTTGCGCCTGTCTGACTTGTAGGGCAGCGTAGATGACCCGAGGTTGGGGTGCAGTCCCTTCCCGGAAATTTCACAGCCACGATCTCTTTCTGCGCCTGACAGTTTCTTCTTCAAGCCACTTTACCCATAAGTTCGAATCTTGGGTGTCCCATATACAACAGACTCATATTTATTAGAATATTATAAATTTTTGATCCTTGAAGTCTGTTTACCATTTGTAATATGCCAACCAGAATGACACTGCCTGCGTGCGCTTTAGAAACCGGAGGTCGTGGGTTCGAATCCTGCGGGGACTCGATAAGTTTTCATTGTTGTTTCCTAGCTGGTTAGGGCACTTTGGGCCGATCACCCACCAGCGTGGTGGGATACGGACCAAAACCCCCTAATGGATAGGGGTGTGTAAGGGGAGGCCTATGTCCAGCAGTGGACTATAACAGGCTGATGATGATGATGATGAACCAGAATGATGCAAATATTTTTGTATAAAAACCGTGTTAGCTTTCAAATAAATAATAATTGTCTACGCACCATCAAATCGTATTGGGCTAAGAAAACAATGTGATATTTTACAAGCCTAGTGTTGCGTAAACCTCTATTACATAAATCATCAATTTATGAACCATCACAGCTATATTTGCAGACGCGTCTAGGTTTTATTCGCCTTTGTTCTGAGCCTATAATTTCGAGCAATGATTCATCCTTAGTTCGGCCTAAACGAGAGCGGTTGGTGCTTTTATAATCTGTAATTAATTATCTGTTCGCGGAACGTTTGGAGGCCGCATATTGTTGGTGCCCGAGTTTATTTTATTTATATTTTTAGTTTTGAGCGGAAAGATTCTATGGCTAATCTTTTATTTTTTGATTGTCTACGCAGGTAGACGAGTAGTCGGGGAACCTGATGGAAGTGGTCACCGACGCCCATAGACATTGGCAATACTTTTTTTTTGACTCGGATGTTATGCTTCCAGACTCTTGTCTTTGATAAGCTTCATCTAACATAGAGTTCACGGAAGCTTCCGTCCCCACGAACTAGGTGGCCAACATTTTTTGCTAAAAATGAGGACCACACGTACAGAAGGTACGTGGGTTAGGCATTTGTTTATGTCTCCTAAGGATCGTCGACGATCGGTTTACGAACCGGGACGCCGACGGTCTTGCGACTGTATTAATCGGTGGCTAGGGGTGGTGAGAACCGCCCTGGAACGCGGGTGTATCTAGTGTACGCGGTGTGTGTGTTTCGCTGTGCTCGTAAGCGAGGGCGAACTACAGGTGAATGTGTGCTATCCCTACTCGTGTGGTGTGTAGGGTCTGATGTCGGGACCCCGTTGGGTTCGGAGTCTCGGCGACCCCTTCCTCATCCGGGTCGAGGAGAACGTTTCGCGGTCTACGCTTTTGACTAGACGCGTTTGGATCGGCCGTACACGATGTTGCTTTTACCAGCAGGGGTTACTGTGGTTGACTACTTTATCTATGTGTTTTTGAGTTAACTTTTAAAGTGCTCGCGGAGTGTCGGCAATTTTCAGTCACTGTGTAAATCTACGTTTTGTTGGTATCACTGCGCCCTGGTGGCGCGGCAGATGAATTTGTTTTGTACTACTTGTAGTTGGTTTAGGATTGTGGAGGATACGTGAGCGAAAACTTGGCATGCATAAGCCATGATTGCTATAGATATATAGATGTGCATACCTTGTACAATAGAAATTTATATTTGAGCGACACTTTACGTGAGAATTCGTTAGGTGATAGAGTCTGGTCGAAAAGAACAAAGCCTTTCTCCTAGCGTCCTGAATATGACTTTTGAACGACATGTGGCAGTCGAAGTCACGCCTAGGTATTTGGCCTTCCTTTCCATGGGATCGGTTGGCCGTAGAGTTTAGTTGCTAGTGTCTGGTGTCGGCCAGCGCCTGGCCTTATTCTGAGCCTGGCTTGAGGACCGGGGTATCGTGTAATTACGACGTAATCTAGACCGATGAAAGTGTATTGTTACACTTTTATCGGGATTGACGTCGATTTCCATTTACGAAACCATTCGCCTAAACGATTGATCGCGTTCTGGAGCTTCTTAAAGATATAGTTTGGTCTTAGCGACGAACAATAGAGGGCGGTGTCATCGGCGAAAAGTACCAGATTGACATCGTCGGGCTTTGAAATGTCGCTCGTGTAGAGCGTAAATAATAGAGGTGATAGGACGGATCCTTGAGGGACGCCCGCTTGGAGCGGTCGGCTCGTGGACAGGGTGCCCTCGACTCGATATCGAAAAGAACGATTCGACAAGTAAGCTTGGATGATGTGAACCAGCCTATCCGGCACTTTGAGGGTGTACAGCTTGTAAATCAAGCCGTTGTGCCAGACTTTGTCAAATGCCTTTGCGACATCAAAGAAGACGGCCCCTGTGATACGGGGTCTAGATTGATGAAGGCCGTTCAGAATGAATTCCGTCAGGCGATAAATTTGGTCGGGACACGAGTGCTTTGGACAAAAACAAAATTGCGTGTCTGGGATGAGGTTATTGGAGAAGGCGTGGTCTTTCCACCGTAAGAGAATTATACGTTCATATAGTTTACTCAACCAATTGAGCATGCTAATTGGACGATAACTCGTGGGTAGGTTAAAGGGTTTGTTCAGCTTGGGAATACCGATGATGATTGCTTCTTTCCAGGCATCAGGAAAAGTACATGTTCATAGTAAAATATTGAAATATGTCTGACAATCACAGACAATTGAGCCTGGTAAGTATTTTAGAGTTCTATTTGAGAGACGGTCTGGGCCAGGTGCCGACCGGGTTTAAGACCCTTAATAAATCGCGGACCTCCTCCGGGTCACTTTAAATATCGCCCTCTGGTGGTAAGGCAGCCCTAAGTTCGACTAGACGGTCCACCTCCGATAGGTGGGCCGCGTCGGCGTGTGCGCGAGTGGCGTACATTGCTCTTCAGCGTATCGGCTAAGTATTCGGCCTTTTCGAAGTCATCGAAAGCTAACCAACCCCCGGTTGGCTTTGATAATGGCGGCATGGCGTCGCGGGGATCCGACTTCATACGTCGAGCCAACTGCCAATAGGCAGTGTGCGATGGCTCTAAGTCTTCCGTCAGACCTAACCACGATCCTTTGCGGTGTAATTCTATCCGAAGTTTTCTAAAGCGAAATCGGTTTGACTCGGACGGATAGCGATAAAAAACCCGCTTGAGTGTATTTTTCTCTCTTATCAGACATCGAATACTGAACGGCAAGTCAAAGTTGCGGTCACCCGAAACCTTGTCTGTCCTTTCGGAGTCGTCGATGGCTGATGATATATTGACAATACTACTAGTATCACCAACCGCTGCCTACCGTGAGAAATAAGGTGTTAAGTCTCGTTTACTCAGTAAATACGCTGGCCACGGTGCCCTTTAAACCGGAACACAGCAGTGTTTTCACACTACTGCTTTGCGGCAGAAGTAGGCACCTACCCAGACGGTCCCCTGTAAAAAGGGCACGTACCACCCGTTTGTTTTAATGCTTTTTCGTTTCGTTTTAAGACTTGATATTTATTACGTTACTTATTTTTGACCTCATTAATATTTAAATATTCATTAAGCTAAAGGTCTAGATCATATAGTATAACGTCTAATGTTTTCCTCTGTGCCGATAGCGTAATATATTTTTCAATAAAGCAATAACAGATAATTATTACTTGGTATGTAGAAATGAATACGTCTGCATTTTAATTGTTTTCAATTAGACAGACGATATTTGAATGTCACGTTCCCAGCGTTTTTGGCAATAGGCAATATTCATGGTTATTTGTGAATTTGCCGTATTTCGATTGGGCATTGCGTGGTTTGTGAAGACACTTTCAATTTTAAACGTTTCTCGCGGAGTGGCCATTTGTGGGTCGTTGGCCTCGGTCCTGTGCTTTGGCCCCTGTCGTATTAAAAGAAATTGTCTCCATGGCCCTCCTACACAGAAAGCGATGCGATGCTATTAATGTGATACATAATAATATTCCTGGACTAATAACAGTGACATCATCTAGTCCCTAACTGAGCAAAGCTTGTACTATGGTAACTAGATAACTGATAATTATATAGACTTAATTTTCTTTTGTAAATAAATATATATTACATAAATACAAACACCTAAACACGAGAAAAACATAATGTTCATCACAGAATATTTTTCCGGTAGTGGAAATGAAACGCACACCCTTAGGCGCAGCAGTTAGGGACACTAACCACTGCGCCCAGTGGGTCTTCATAATAGCGAATGTGATACGAACCGAATGAGGTTTTACGTAACTATTGTTAGCATATGCGAATTATAATTATGGATGCTAAGGATTTAGAAGTTTCCGAATTCCCGGAAATTGCCTCGCTGTTCATCATTTTACAACCTTATTATCTACGTTATATAACTAATCTTATGAAACATCGTACGAAAATAACATCAGTTTTTGAATTTTTTTTAAACATACTGTTTTATTTATTGACCTAATTCCTAAAAGAAGGGTGTACTCAATGCGGAGCGTATGTTATTTTTTTTTATATTCTCTTTTTTACTTTTTTTAATACCTCTTTGCTTTGCTCCTAGCGCTCCGATTATTTTTTCAATATACCTATTGTATGAGCCATCCGATTTATTTAATATAATTTAGTGAGTAGCTTAATAGACATTGAAGAAATTAAGAAACTACGGTGACAAAAATCACAACCTGCTGTGATATAATTGCAAACGCTGCCTCAAGAGATAAGATCAAAGTATGTCCTACATAATTGTATATAAAGAAAAGTCCGTAAGAGCGTATATCTATGTTTTAAAAATAACCTACAATAAGCGTTTCAATTTGAACATTATCAATAATTGGAATCGGGCGTATTCAAAGCTCATTTAAGGTATAAAACATACACTATATTAGTGTAAGTTTTTATAAAAGAATTTAAAAAATTCTTCATTCCCTGTGCATAAAACTGTCTGAACTGTTACGGCCACTAGTACAATAATATCATAAACGCACTATTCGCATTGTGTTGCAAACATGTGTCAGATGTATGTGGACAATTGACCTTACGAGTTCCCGGAGGAGCCTAAAGTAATAGGTTTTTCAATATATATTCCCTGTATTTATTGTGACAATATGGGAACATATTAATTTTCCTTGTTGATTTATTTTTGTTCGTATTTTACGATGAGTCTACTCGTAATAATAAAAAGTTAGTATCGCCACTTAAAATATGTATTTCGTATTTCTACGTTTTGTTGTGCTTTTTGTTTTTTATTGTCACATAAATGAGATATTTGTTTCGTGGATGTACCAAAAAAATAAGCAGATTAATATTCCCCTAATACAGAAATCGTAACTAAAGAATTAGTTTGTTTCAATGGTCCATATTACATTCGATATCCATAAATTGAAGTTCCAACAAACGACATGGAAGGAGAAGTAAAGAAGCCGTTATCATTATCGACAACCGATATTTAAGATAAATCTGTCTAAACAGACAAAGATACAGAAAAATGTTGTAATGCAGGTGATATTTATCAGAAAATTTTTAAAGTTAAGATATATCATACTCTCAATGGTGATATAGGATTAAACAATATTATCATTAGGTTTAGTCTTCAGTCAATACACTATCCTTGACAATTTAATAGGATAATCGTCTTATCTCTAAGGCATCATTTGTTTTTGTTGTAGTAGGTAAGGGATCTTCGATATCCTCGAGTACGGTTCCACTTTGTCCATATTTGTTAATGGGTTTAATACCTACGAACCAACTGTGGGGAAGCCAAGAGGCTACTTGCCAGCCAAAGGATTAAGGTCGGCCAAGAAAGCTGCTCGGAGGGTGCGGGAAAATAAAAGGAAAAATAATTAACGGGCGATTTGAAGTTGGGAAGTGAGAGGGTGTTTGTAAGGTTAAAAAAGGTGCATCTCGAATTCCGACAAAACTACAAGTAACTATAGAAAAAATTAAATGACAAAGTTGTAAAGACCACCTTTGAAAAAAACCTTGTAAAGAGACCCTTTGTGATTACAATTTTTTCACATAACCCCAAAATTTATGTGAATAATTCAATTAATGAAGTTTTTGGATTTTTATTTATATTTTGTGCAAAAAAAAATCACGAAGCATGGTAAAAAGTGACTTTTTTATGTTCTAAAGTCACTGTAATTTTTTTGATCCGAAATATGTAATTTTTCATTTTATTTCGATATAATATCGAAAAACATCCTAATTTTGAATCGATAATTCTCGCGACGCAATATCAGCTTTTAAAAAGAAGGTGGGTATTTTTTTTCTCGTTCGTTGTTTTTTGGTTCGTTGAAATCTCTTCGTTCTGATAATGCATGCAAAAAATGTTACTATGGTAAATGTAAATTAAATTACAGTATTTTATATTTCCGACTCACAGCGCCCTCTAGCGAGTTGGGCGCGTCAATGAACATCTATCGTAGCTAGCCAATAGAAATAAATTTTCAGGTAACATGTTAGTCTTTCTGAGGATTGTAGAAATATTAATAATTAACTTGTGAACAGTTTTGTGTTAATATATAGCCACACGACGACGACGAACGACACATTTTATTGTCGCATCTCCAAAGTGTTGATACGCTGGTAAAATATCTAATCGTTTTAACATAATTTTTATTAGTTTTTTTGTTTGTTTACAATTATAATTAATGCCTGCTTTTATTTCAGTGGTTGAATTATTTCCTTTATAACTTAAAGTTTCTTTATTATCTGTAAAACTGTTCTGAACTTGAAAGACGGAAACGTTGATGACCATGTTCTACATTTATAGAGCATAATGATAAACTGATATTGAACTACATCGATGTTTTTGGACGAAGGATGGAGAAATATATTCGACAGCCATCCAACGTCGTTCGGCCGTGTTTTTTCTACATCTACCTGCTTCAGTTGTAAATAGGCGTACGATTGGATGACCACGCGATCTTAAGTTATTTAGAAATTTCATAGACAGGATTTTTAATCACTTAATCGCACAACCACATTGTTCTAGTATCCACGTACATGTTACCAATTCTTTAAATTGTTAAGAAACATAAACGTAGATATTTCTCTTTGTAATTTTGGTCTAGGTAGTTAATAACGTTCTCCCCGTTATAAAATACGAAAAAAGATGTATCCCCACAGCCGCTAACGGCTTACGAAGCAATGTTAAAACTTAATCCTTTACATAATTATTTCTTTTATTTACGCGATTATTATACATATCAAATCCACTAATTTACGGATTTTTCGCGTTACTTAAAAATATATTTATTCCCGACGTTTCGGATTCTTTCCAGCATCCATGATCACGGGCAGACTAAGTTGGTATATGTCTGTATTTCAATGTTTCGAATAACCGTCAGAGTTTTTATTTAAAAATTGACATATCGTTCGTTTTCTTAATTTTTAATGTTGGTTTCACAAAAAGTTTTTATACTCTGCGTTTAATTTTTGAAATTATTGGATCCCAGGAAGGTGGCAACGACCAACCATCCTCTCTATTAAAATTTGGATATTTTTTAATTTCTATTGCTTCCCGTAATAAAAAAAAAATTACACGATAAAATTAAGTTTTTCACCGTTTAGATTTACGAAATGTCGCGAACTTGTATTATATTTAATTGTACTCACATCTAATATCCATTAGTTGTCCCGTTGTCCCGCGACGTCCATTAAGTTCACGCGCCAAATGTTGTAACGTGTCGGTTAGTTAATTTGGCACTGTGTTGCGATGATTGTTCGCGGATGATTGTGCACTTTTCGTCCGCTTTTTATATACACGTTTCGCAGTTGTGACTCTGTTTCGGGAGCTTCTTGTCGTGGTATACGTCGTGGTATGTCTCGGACGCGCGACTCTATAGCTGTTTAATATATCGACGTAAACGCATCGCATATGTTGCATTTAGTAACTCAAAAACATCATTCATATATAAAATTAACAATATGGTTTCAATATTTATTTATCCTCTACCATTATATTTGTTGCTTCAATATAAAAGTTTTATATATCTGCTACCAATGTGTAATAACCTTAGTATATTGCTCAAAGTAATACAACGGTGCGTTAATAGGCTTCAACAAAAGTATTTCCCTCGCTTTCTTAGTTGCTCAGTGATATACTAATACAAAAATGGACATAGTTCAGCTCACATGTTAGAATAACACAAGTCACAACATGTTTGAAATTGACAAAGTTCAAATATATGTATTAACAATTATATTACTCTGCTAGTTGTTGCCCATTACGTCATTCGCTTGATTATATAAATTAGCTATCTTAGTGAAAGTCCCATCTAAATCGGGCCAGCCATTCTAGAGATTAGCCAGAACAAACATACAGAGATACAAAAATGTATAAATTTTTTTTGTTATATGTTACAATCCTATTTCAAACTCCAATTTTGTTTATTTGTATCGATGATATTTGATGTTAATTTGATCCAGAAAACTATATTATGTTTTTTGCCCAGTACTCTAGTAGTAGCTTTTGGTTGTCAGTCCTACATTTAATATAATAACGAATGTGTGAAACATTGAAAAATAACAGGAAGTATGAATTGCGGAAGAGGAAACTTGCTTTACCTAACAGACGTGGATAGTTATCGTAGAGCGAGACCGGAGACGTCCACGTTTCGCCTGTCCAACGCGTTGAGGGGGGCAAGTGGGTGCATCCTGGACCGCTGGACCATTAAGGAGCCGGAATAGCAGATACCAAGTCGCCGTTTATAGAAATAAAGATTATTTGGCAACCACAAGTAGTACATTCAGCATGGCATACCAGTAAATTGTAAATTAAAAGCGGTGTTAGCCAGTTATTTGACATTTATTTTAAGATACAAAATAGTGCGAAATAGGACTCTTCTGGTATGAGAACACCGGGGAAAGAAACTCGGTGACTTTTCTTCGCAATCTTTTGTTATATGGTCACGAACCGCGATCCGTGACCTAGCGGTATTGCAGCGTGATTAGAAGTTTAGGATTATTTGAGCGATTAAATTGCAAACGCTGCCAAAACCATGAAAGATAGACTTGATGTATGTTTTTCGGAATTGTACTTCCAAAATGTTTTATAATAAAGTCCGCGAGCGCATATATCTATGTATCCCGCAATAACCATTTTTAAAAACTGTCATATTCAAAGCTCTGCTAAGCTAGTACCGTGTAAGTGCACATAAAAATAAAAGCATTATATAAATCTTCATTATGTTTGCATGAAACGTGCCGTAAACAACATTTTAATCTTAGCAATTTTGTGCGCAGAGCAAGTTTTTATTCGTTTATATTGCGCAAAATAGCAATACACTGTTTGAAGACGGTATTTTCTTGTTAGAGTTTTTATTAACGTGGTTTTCTAGTCAATTGTGGCAATATGAATAACAGTTTTTACGCAAAGACATGACCGACCACCTAATTTTCTGAAAAGTAATATGATCTATGCGTCGGTCGGTTTGGCCTGTAAAAATTGTCAAAGCTATCTTTGGCAGTCTTGCAGGTTTAGTGCCTCTAAATTAAAATTTGCATATATTCATCTAAATGCTATCTAGAATGCATTTTACTGATTGAATTGTGGAGGTTAGATATTATTCTTTTTGCGTAAAAACTGTTATTAAGGTAAATCTGGATAGATCGGATGGCGACTAAAGAAAACCTCTGGTTGCAACAGGTATATATAGTTACGTAGTCGATGCAAAAGATGATGCAACTTTTATGCCAGTTGAAGGTCGCCATATTTTTCTATGACTATTTTCAAGCATGCGTTAAGGTTTCATATTAGTTTGTAGTTTTTTGTTATTTTGTCATATATAAAAACGAGATAATCCTACATATAAGAATTGTTATAATTTTGAAAAATAAACACGTTCATTGCGATCGTCAAAATTTATCAGATCTGATTACTTTGATTGCGGTCTATATTTTTTTATGTTCCGATAATTAGCGCTATTTTTATCGTTAAAGCGTTTTAGTGATTCATTCACCTCGAGTAAACACGATGCTTGTTTATATGACAACTGCAATTTATATTGAATTAAAGTCGAAGGCACTGCTTTGTTGCCTTTAGTTTTAAGCTATATTTTCAGAGATTCTTTTTTTTAGCATAAGACTGCTTTTTGTAAGCCGTTGTGATCTAAGTGCTTTCTTGTAAAAGATTCTATGAGGCTCATATCTGCTCAAATATTTAATCGCTAACCTTCGTTCAAGGACGACTTTTTTTTAAGTACATACATTTATTAATCAAATTAAAAGTAATTTCTTTTATAATCATTCAATAATATATAATAAGTTCTTTCAGCTACATTATAGATTGCAACCAGATCATAGATTGCAACCAGGTGACGGCATGTTGTCCGACGTTATGGTAAAAGATAAAAGGAAACTAGGTTGCGGCGTTGAGTTACGTTAACCGCGCGAAATGAAAGTGCTCGCCTTTATCTGTGATAACCGCATATCTTGATCTACATGGCCGTAGACAATCCTCTTCCTCGATGTTTAGCAAAAATATCTTACGGGCTGTAGGAATCTCATAGTTGGTACTGTTGAATCGTGTTCCATCGATGCACACATTTCACTCTTGCGTCCACAGGTTTGTGTCCATATAGGTTATATCAATATTAGCTGAATATTTGAAAATATATCCGCTGATATTAATAAGATTTATTATTAAAATGGAACCGATCCGAATTTCAATACATTCGAAAGCTATAAAAAAACTGTGGGGGAAAAAACTTTACTCTATTTCAGACATCTTACTTTATTTGAGAGGATAGAGTGTGAAAGGAATCAAAATATATATCTAAAGGAGTTCTTTCTCAACGTCATTGTCATCAGTTGTTGGTTGCTTGGCTTGGTTGGCGTCATCAGGGTGAAATGCGGGCAAGTTAAAACAACACGATTACAGATTTAAAGAGGGAGCACCGGATTTATTCTTATATTCTATATTATTGTTCTTATCTGGCTTGCCAAAAATCAAACTTTCTGCACCCGTTTCAACTCGACCGACTACCGATGTTTTAAATGTCCCGCCAATTCTCTCCGCCGCGTTTTAGTAAAGATGGCGGAATACCCTGCTCTGTTTAGTCGTTTAAATGATGATACGATTCCTTGACATTCGGGCCGTATATATAATATTTGTTACATATTATGTTCTTGTTTAATAATTATAATGAAAAACAAGTAAAAAAATCAATCGAAATAATAAATACTTAATAAAAAAAAAATTGTGCATACTTTAAACAAACAACAATATATTGACTTAAAGCTAACCTCCGTTCCATTCAAAGGTTGGTTAGTCTGTAAATTATCACAAAGTCACGTAAAGAAAATCAAATTGTCATGTTAGTTTATATTAAATTATGATTTCTTTTATAAATTTTTTGAAGAATTTGAATAGGAGTCATATTATTCGGTTAACAAACTAATATTATCAACTTGAATCCTAGCTTCCTACGACATACCTATTATATAGCCGACTTTAAAATGTCGTCTTCTCTTAGAAATTTCATAGCTTGCTCTGATAAGTTGGCTCTTGCAAGAGAACATCGATTTATACCGAGGATGATTCGAGAATCTACAGAAATTACAAAAATATCCTTGTTTTAATAGAGAGGATGGTGGGTCTTTGCCGCCTGCGTGGGATCCAATAATTTTAAGAATGAAACCCAGAGATGTAAAAACTACAAAATCACATGACAACATAGGTACTATTTGCCAAATCAATGTTCAAAATTAAGAAAACATAAAGGTAACCAAATTTCAAATTAAAAAAACCCTGACGGTTATTCCGATACAGACATTTACCATCTTAGTCATGAATGTTCTAAAGATTCAGAAACTTCGAGAATATATATATAACTACCGCGAAAATTCCGTAAAATAGTGGATTTAATATGATAAGTTCAGTTATTATCTAGTTTTTTCAAAATATAATTTCTCCCACTGATGAGATCAATATATTAATAATAAGATTTGATTTATAATATTGATAAGATTTGACTATACAACTGATGAACGATTTTTTAATACGCTTTGATGAATCTAATAAGATCATTTAAAAAAAACAATTAGTACAATTGGTGGATATGGCTAAAATAGTTGTTGGTTTTGAACAGATAGAAATTCACGAGTCTAGTGATAATAACATGATACGTTATGATAGCCTTGTATCTGTATATAAAAATCAATTTGCTTTTCCATTATTGATATGAAAACAATGCTAGTTATTCGCAATTGTTGTGATGATATTCTTAACAAACCCAGCACGTTACAAAAAATAAACGCTTCTTTATAAAATCCAACTAAATATAGTAAATAAACGTTAATAAATTGGAATTAAAATATTTCTCACATTATTTCTATTGATAGAAAAACGTATCGTATATTTCTAGTTTTTTTTTTAAATATTGAATTGTCTTCGTTCCTCACTAAGTACGCCAAATTTCGAGGTAATCCGACTTTGTGAAGGGGTCAAAGTCATGTTTAAGGATACCATTACACAGTAACACACATACTAATAAAGTATAAAGCTGATAAAACCGTGTTAAAAGGTCGAAAGTCAAGCTGGTATTGGTACGAAATTACTTTAAACACTTAACACTCAATGCCGTACGCGGTGATTTTCTGGGTAATATCTTTCCTGCTAGCATTTTCCCAAGCTATCATGGCGAGCGGCTTCTTATCCAACGAGATCCAGGCTAATACGTTGCACGAAGAGAAACAAGCATCTGATCTACACAACCCAAGTAAACTGGTTTTTATCAGTGGCTCAGTTGTCAATAAATTTGTATGGCGCAGACATCCTTTAACGACTGCCAAAGATGCTTTTTACATCCGATACCGACTTTTCGTAAGTCTACTCGACGATGCGGATAATTGGACCGTATTAAATATTAAAGTAACTGTTTTTTATTTAAGCAATATTCAAATTCAAATTCAAATATCTTTATTCAATATAGAAGTGTAACACTCGCTTATTGATTGTCAAGGACGCTACCACCGGTTCGGAATAGGACGCCTCCGACCTGAGAAGAACCGGCGAAAGAAACTCAGCGGGCCTATTTTGTCATCTTTTAAAATAATCAAATATATACATATAAATTTTCTTATGAGCTACATACAGTACTATCATACGTATATTATACTTGAAAAAGCCTGGAGCGAGCATTCCATTACCAGGCTGTGTTATCATTTATAAATTTTTAAACGTTCCTTTACTACTTTTTTAAATTTATTAACAGTTAAATTCTGAACTTTTACTGGGATTTTGTTGTAAAAGCGTATACGTTGTCCCATAAAAGATTTACTTATTTTTCGCAGTCTAGTTGCTGGAAGAATTAAATACTATTACTATTATGAATATATTACTATTGCTTTTAAATTTATATAAACAAGTTGCAATGCTGTTTTAATTTTTTTATGTGTGTCATGTATGAAGTAGAGGGTTGACAATCATCAAGACACACAGTTTGCACTGATGTCGTTTGATTTATCGATAGAATTGTGTTAGCTTTCTCTAGGCCAACTGAGCAATGAATTGGGTATAATCCTCATTAGCAAGTCGGAGGTTCCGAGTAATAGTTATCATAAGTGGGTCTTTTGAATCGGCCCACAGACCTACTTCCTGCAATAAGAGGCTGCGGGAGAAAGCGCAAAATTATATTTTGCAGACAGAGAATTACCTGTTGCGCGCATCCGAGTTGGCATTTAAAAGGAGAATTTATAATTGTAAATATACATTTATAATTGACATTTGAAAATACTAGAATATAGATTCTCCTTCGTACTATCTGTTATTTCTCATGATATTAGAGACTTGTCTACTTATTCGTGGATACCGTTTGACTTTATCAACGAAACAAGTGAACTGAATTTGACGAACACATTTATTAAAAGGTTATTTTAAAGCCTCGATAACTGCCTCCGTAGCCTAGTGGTATAGGCGTGTGCCTTAGAAACTGGAGGTCGTGGGTTCGAATCCTGGGGACTCAAATTTTCATTGTTGTTTCCTAGTTGGTTAGGGCAATTTGGGCCGATCCCCAATTGTCTGAAAAGTAAGATTATCCATGCGTCGGATGGGCATGTAAAGTCGTCCACCACCAACCCGCATTGGACCAGCGTGGTGGGATACGGTCCAAAATCCCTAATGGATGGAGGTGTATTAGGGAGGCCTATGTCAGCAGTGGACTATCACAGGCTGATGATGATGAAGCCCAAAGCCTCGATGCCCAAAAATTACTTTTAAAGGGACTTAATAACAATGACCGACTGTTTCTTACTAACCCCGTTTGTCGAGTTAAGCTCATTACCAATAGGCCACAAAGGTCGTTAGACAAATTTACTTAACAACCATGAAATTACCACTTTGCAGATGCGTCAGGTGCGAAGGAGAGAAAGTAAGACATGTTGTGGTTTCTCCTATAGTTAAAAAAAACTAGTTATTACGTTCCATGAACAATAGAACCGACTCCATGTTTCATCGAATACTAACATCCATAGTATAGTTGAAAAAGTGACGATGATGCTCGCAAGTGCATAGCAATAATTATTTCCACACATCTTGATCTTCAATGTAATCTACCGTAGAAAAATAAATCTTTTCGATTAAATATTAGCCTAGTTTGTTTTAAAGAGAGATTACGAACTACAAAAATTTTAAACTCGGAGGAACCATTTTTTTTTTCTTAATTCAAATAATGTTTATTTAACCATTTAATGTAATTACAATAACCCAGAGCAGGGTATAATATTTTTGCATCTATCACCGTAGGCGTCTAGCAAAAAGTGTAAATAAATGATTATAAACTAGAATCCCATACTAAAATCTAAATTTCTTTCGAACACTTCAGCAGAACCATCCGTATGCGAAGCATTAATAAAAGAATATTTCAATTTGCAAATTACTGATTTTCGTGCAGATGAAATCTTCTTACAGCATCGGAGCTAATAACACAACGTGGGCGAGATGTATGGAAACCATTCAACTGGGCGAAAGTTCCATGTCTAGTCATTCTTCACAGACATATTTTGATCAGAGCCTTATTAATATATTTTAGCAAACAGTAGTCCGTCCACGAATCTATCCGTGGTATGTTTAGATTTTTGGAACGGATTTTCTTACGGTAAAAGCCTTATCGTAGCCGTGTCGTGTTGTTCAAGGATTATACACCTTCTTCGTAGTGGAATATTGCTTAAAATATGTTCCGTAGTTTTGAAAACCTAATTAAAACAAAATTATCTTAACATATTATTATTGTATGATGAAAATACATTTTTTTAGAATAACAGATTAAATTTACTTACCTGTACCTATTTTTATCAACAAAAAATGTATATATTCCATAATTTTTTTCAAAGTCTAAAATATGTTATTTTTTAAATTACAAAGGTCTTATTTAAAACTGTTACAGTTTAAACAAGAGCGATACAAGGGCTGAGCTGAGCAGAGTAACATTGTGCGCGATACGTGGATTTTTCTACTTTTTTGTCACCATTGCCACATGCAGTATTTTTTTTATGATACGCCTTTAAATAAATGCGTTAAAATAAACTAACCATCCAGCTTTCAAAATGTAATGTTAATTGAAACATAATTCCTCATTAAGTATAAAATATTTTTTGTAATAAAATCTCTGTGTTTAGTTAATCTGTGGCGCGGACTAAACATTTGCAAACAATAGAGACTCGATACGTCCAAAATGTCGCCGGATCTAGTGATGGGACTCGAGTTGCTTTTTACTCGAGTGACTCGAGTGAAATTATGAAACTCGTACTCGAGAGAAAGTAAATACTACTCGAGTTCGTTTGCACTCGAGCGGCCGAGTCAACTCGTCGCACTGAAAGGATTTGAAAAGCACTAAATGTGGCTACGTTGCTTGTTTACTTCGGGCCCATACAAGTTCAAACAAAATTAAGGACCGTAAACTTTAACAAATATTTCGTGAATTAATTAAAATATAAGGTTTTAGATACTTCTGTTTTAAGTTTTAGAATGCTGCTTCTTACGATTTATGTTATAAGTGGTAACAATAAAAAATCTTTACAAAAAGCGGCAGAAAAAAGGTAGGTTGTGAAAAATTGTAAAAAGATTTTGGTAATGCAACAAATATTATTTCACATGCGAAATTAAAAACCCCTTTAATTTAAATACCACGATTAAATCATAACAAAGAAAACGCTCTATAAACCCAAGCTCAAATAAAAAAATCGTAATCGAGTTGGCAAGATAAAACGCCGCTTACTCGAGTAAAAAACCTACTCGAATCCCATCACTAGCCTGATCTATTTCAGTGAGGTGGGCATTTAGGGCCACTACAGGAGAACCTTTCGCCTTCTATCGATTTCACTTTTTAAAAGAATCTCTAGATGTGGCATGGAATTTGTTTATGCGTTTTATATTTTATTTAGGATGATTAAACTTGCGTTACAACAATAAAAATATGAAAATTTAACGTTTAATAATCACCACAGATAGGTTTCTATGTAGGTTTGACGCCGACATAATAAAATATTATATCAAACTAGAATAATATAATCTAAAGCTTGCATATGTCTATAGAAATTTAAAAGAAAATATAGACATATACACAAAAAAACCTATAATTATTGGAGTAAGTTAGAATTTTGCCTATAATTAGTTCTCAAAATAGGAAAAATAGTATAAATTTTTAGTTGGTACGCGAAGATATATTCTGGATAATAGTTCTGCGCTGTCTACATTGCTGTTTGCCATGTTGATGAACATAATGACAGATATCAGCTGCATTATTAATTATGATAATGTCTGTCGTTTTTTATTAGAACAATAATGGTCTAATGTTATTGGCCCTTGCTTTGTAAACTGAGGATCGTGAGTTCAAATCCTGCGATGAAACAAGTTTGTGTGATAGTTGATAGACAAGAGCCGTCTTAGTACTCGGGCAATAACTATGGACAATATTTACGATCTATATTTGATAAAAAAGATGCTCCACGCATTGGCATATAAAACTCGGCCTCAGTATTCAAGTCAATTGTTACGGGACCTCAGTGCTATTGAATTTGGAACTTGAATTCTTTGGGCTTGTGGAGATCAGATAGCGGTCGTCCTGCTTGAAAACTGTTATTTAGTTAAATTGAGATGAATAATAAACTGAACGATAACTTGAACATTTGGCTAAGATAGTGATGATAATGAAACGATTTAAATTTTCGTAAGACATTGCACTGTAAATATACTATGAACGGCTTGAAATTCGTACTAGTGCCGACTAGTTTCGAAGCTATCAGAGGTCCATCATCAGGACATGTGGGATAACTTCACGTTCGCTTACCGTCTCGCAATGCGGGTAGCGTTTATAGTATATGATTTCGATGATAATGATATATTTCTCCATTTGCATAGCTTTGCAATAGGTCTATGTTAGTTAAGAAAAAATATATAATATTTAGTGCAGTAATGAAAAGAGAAAAAAAAATATTTTCATTTAAACTAATGATTAGAGGAAGTATAACAATGTTTATAGTAGCAATGGTGTTCAGTGGTAAGAGAGTAACAAGCAATCGCCGTTTTTTTTACAGAAGCAACGCAGAGTGTTTGTGCTAAAATAGTAAACATTTGCGAACGACGTACAGAATTCGAGGTCGAATTTTTATTTATATTCCGTTCTTACGTTGAAGTTGTGCGTAATATTTTAGGCGGTCTGGTCGGCTCTTTATGTTGCTTCGGCCTTATTAGATTGTTTGAACAGGATATTAATCATGAATTGTTAAAAGTTCCGAAACTAGGTCTGGTTAGAAGCATGTAACAGTTTTTTTAAACTATTGTTAGGAATTCTGTTTAACCTGTGATATTCAATAGGAAAAATTTACACAAAGGCACTATGACCAACACGATATTTAACTACTTAGTCACTTTCCAATGCCCATATGGTTTTATGACTGACATCCCATGTGTTAAACTAAATTCGACGTAATTTTTTTCATTGCCTACGTAGGAAAACGAGCAATCGGGCCACCTGATGGGAAGTGGTCACCGGCGGCCATAGACATTGGCAATACCAGTAGTATCGCCAACGCGCTGCCAACCGTCAGACATGGGGTGTTAAGTCTTGTTTACCCAGTAAATACTGCTGTGCTAACGACAGCGTGTTTTCACACTACTGCTTTGCGGCAGAAATAGGCACCGTGGTGGTACTAGACGAAGCATTGTATTCGAACGCACTGACGCCCTGTAAAAGCCATGATTAGATAATTATTATTTGCCCCTTTGCCATCTTCTACAAACTATAGTAAATTTTTAAGAAAACATTTTTTTTTCATATTATATCACTTTCATTTAATCCTTTGCTTACTCTACTAGCTCTTTGTTACTTGAATGCTAGAATAAAGGAGCGGTAAACGGCGCGGAAACATCTAGTTAAATAAGATTAACTTATACGCATTTGTCTCGTAAGTCCACTATGGCCATAAAGAGACGATTGTACATAGATTATAGAATAATATAAATAACAGCTATTAGACTAAAACATATTTTAGTCCTTCAAAGTTTTTTCCTGAAAACTACAATGATATAGGAATTTTTTTATTGTATCTTTTGAAAAGATTCCATTTGGTCAAAGTCCTCAAACAGTATACGAATGGGCCGTGATTTTAATCTATTTGATTTTGAAGTAATTAGAAACGATTAGCGATCCTCAAGACGAAAATTGTTCTGTATCCTGCGCATTTTAATAGAATATTAGTATTAATAAACTATACAAATCATGTATTATATGGTATGTTTAAATAAATTAAGCGGTTAACTTGTCGTCAAATCTGTTCCTAGCTTGTTCCAGCTAATCACTAAGCGACCGTCGTAGCTTTTACACAGCAATTTGTATCATTAACTGAATAAAATACGACAGAGATGCGTCACGAATTCCAAATTGTACCGGTTGGTAACAACTGCCACTTCTATCACTTGCCTTAAAACAACTAATATCTAGATCATAGCATTTACTGTAGTTCGACTTGTACGGTTTTTTAATTTGAATCCAAATAACCAGGAGCTATTAAGGGAGAATAATTAAGCATTTATAAGTTAACCGGCTGCTTTCGAATAATAAGTAATTGCATATTGAACACCATTTACTACATGCTCATTTTACTAGTATTATCTTTACTTTTAATTGATATTAGCAGATACTTTGTTCAGGGGTAAAATGGAAACGCAGTATTTTTTTTTAGATACAATTGCCTTGATAGAAACTATTGATTGATTGCATACGCTTCCGTACACAAAACTGGAACTATTTGAAAACAAGTGATAAGTTATTCTGATGGATATAACGATGCGAGCAGATGTTACCAATTGAAACGTTGTTTCATTATTACCGTTAACTAATTGAGTTGCGGATTGAGTTATAGCCGCGTGGGATCGGCGCAAATGCGGTACTGTGATTTACATGTTTCGTTTAGTTTTTTGTTTCCGCAGAGGAATCTCTTCGAATATCTTACGTGAGATATCATTTCCACGAGGTCTCTTCTGTTTATTTTCCTTTTATTTCGATCTGGATAATTTTTTTTTAATAATCTCTTTCTCTAAAAACCTATTAAATACACTGAACAAAGCCGTTTAACAGAACAACAAATGCTTTTAAAATAAAAGCTGATTCCAAACAAAGCGTAGTACTAAAAGGGGATTATTACTTGCAGTAAACCCTTAACTAAGGTAATTACTCATTGACTGCGATCGCTATAACAAAAAGGAAATAATAAAATTGTATATTGATTAAATACGAAAGGGAATGTCTACGTTAAAAAAATACTACTGGTCTCAAAGCTTATAACCTACGTCTTAGGCCGATTACAACTTCTCTCATGTAAGTTTAGTTAAGAGACGTATAAGCAAAGCGACGAAAAGAACAAGTACAAATTAGATCAAGGATTATATTGATTGAGATCTTAATTTTAAATACCTTCTACAGATGCAGACAATCCTGCACCATAACGGAAGCGGCTCCGCTGCCTACACCACTACTCTAAAGCGGCGTGAAGTACACCGCGCCATAACGCTGCATCCGGTTAAGGATCACCGTCAGATGTACCGGCTTCATACGTATTTCAAGGTATTTATATTTCAAATAAGACTGTGTGAATAAGTTAGGAAAACCCTTTATTAATCATACAAGGATATTCTCTCTCTTAGCCATTTTCGCAAGTTACTTATCCATACAAATTTAACTGAATTCAATTACAACGCAGTGCGACTTGCATCTGACTTCCAAATCCTAAAAAATAAACTGCATTTGATGGTGGATTAGTTGCCAATACATTTGAAGGCACGCATGAATCATGTGTCTTCTCAGACAATTCGTTTATAGGTCATAGATCATGTATTCCTAATCAACGAAATCAAAAATTATCTCCTGTTTGCATTAATGGCCGATGCCATTAGGCGACGGTGGTTTTATCAACGAATCAGCATGTAGTTACTTGCCGCATTACACAAGCTTAAGAATAATCAATAACTAAAGTGACGATCAGGTATTACGTGTACGAAGGAACAACCTATATATAACACAATTAACTGTATGCTCCAATTGTTTTCTTAGTTCCAGTTTGTTATTATATGTTAAATGCAACAATAATTAGTGCGGATACGTATTTATAAATATCCTCGTTTACTTTCAATGCAAAAGTAAATTATTCATTCTCGTATTACGGTTTCAGTGTTCTTGACCCAATTTCAGTCCTGAAGTGGGCAAAACTGCTTCCGAAAGACCGAACAAACTACGAAGCTTTTAATGCTTTAGTATATTGACAAATTATTAATAGATTAAATATATTTGTCCGTACCTCGTCTTATTACTTACTTATCAATCGATACTAAAGCGGGCTCTCCGGACTTAGCCAAATTTCTACTATAGTTTGCCATTATCGTCACTTCGTAAATATGATCCCATTTATATATTTTTACTACTTTAGCAAATTGAATCCCTTAATTGAGGATTAATTGTAGAACACTGCAATAGTAAAATAAATACCATATTAAATTTTATTTATGTAAGAGAAAAAAATCAATCTACAGCTTTTAACTTATCTGTCGTCCAGAAATAAACGAAATTATTATTACTTTTTCTTTATGATATCTGTTTAAAATATAATTAACGCGTAGAAATTTTAGGTATTGTTATTAAAACACTAACTAGATTCTTTGTGTAACATTTGCATAGATGTTCCGTCTCAGTATCCAGTATTGGCCTATAGCGCTTTTAAAATTAGATGTTTACACTAACTGCTAAGTAATGCATTTACATTTACATTAGAATACGAACATGTACAAAACTTGTTCAACAACAATGTTTATTAATAAACGACGAGATGCAAAATGTAATAGTTTTTTCACAAAACTTTTGCAACATGCAGAGCATCATCAGCCTGTGATAGTCCACTGCTGGACATAGGCCTATCCCACCACAACATGCAGATAGTAGACGTCAAATACTATTGCTAGTCTTATGCAGTTGTAATGAATACTCGTTTTTACTTTTGCATGTGCTTAAGAAACCGGCGGTCGTGGGTTCGAATCATGCGGGGACTCAACTAATTTTCATTGTTGTTTCCTAGTTGGTTAGGGTAATTTGGGCCGATCACCCAATTGTCTGAAAAGTAAGATGATCCATGCGTCGGATGGGCATGTAAAAAGTCGGTCCACCCACCAACCCGCATTGGACCAGCGCAGTGGTATACGGTCCAAAAATCCCCTAATGGACAGGGGTGTATTTGGGGAGGCCTATGTCCAGCAGTGGACTATTATAGGCTGATGATGTATGTATGCATGATGTAAGTCGTACTTCATAGGACAAACGTATAATATACTTATACTATTATAATTTACATAATTATGCGTTTTTAGATAGTTTAGCTTAAATGTCAGTTGGCATGCCACCGTCGACATTCTAAGAGCGGACATTTAATTCAAGTTGAAAACAAGTTCCGTCCCGGTCGTTGACCCTGAATAAACTTAACTTTAATGTTAACGCGGTGAAGCAAATAACGCAGCAACGTTATTATTCTCGAATAAAATTAAATGTTGATAGATTAAAAAATACAGACGAATTCAGAACCTCCTCCTTTTTTAAGTCGGTTAAAACAAAGGATATTCAAGAATAATGACCTTACTTATATACATCGATAAATATAATATAATACAAATAGGTAACATTATGGGTTCATAAGACGGCAGGGTATATGTATACATATTCTATTAATAAGCAATATAAGTTGCATTAGAGAAGACAAAATTACACATCTGTTAGAAGGCGATGAAATGTGGAAATATAAAAAGATTTTCGCAGCAATAAATTTAAAAAAATGCCAAAACAAAAATTTTAAATATTTTTGTAGCCAAGTCGAACAAGTCAAAGTATTACATAGCTTACAATTTGGCACGACAGACTACGACAATAGAAGTGGTTAACTGATGCCTGACGACGAACCGTTCTCTGCTAAAGTATACGGTGGAAAAAAAGTAAAGATTAAATCCACGAAGGTAGAGTTTAATTCATTTATAGAAATAAATATTTGATGTAGAAACATCAAATACTATCATTACAATCAATAGTAATATAAACAAAAAACACCTAAATATTACTTGAAAATTTACAATCTAGACAAATTATTATATCAATACAAATCAAGAAAAGACAAATCAACAACACACAAGCTTTGTACTACAACATATTATCGCCTAATATACTTAAACACAAATAAATAGTTTCACTGATAGTAAAACATTCTAAATTTTGTGACTTTTATTTCCATTTCCCCATGTTAATGTGCTGCCAAGAGAACAACAGACAAATTTCCTATTAAAGTTATTGCGGTATGCATTCGGTAAAATATATTGTTAACTGGCTGTTGCCCGCAACTTCGTCCGCGTGGCAATATATAAAAAAAATATTTAATTTTTCTATAAAAGTCTAAGTTACTTCCAGTTACGTCAGCTATCTTTTAATGGGAGTCCCGTCAAAATCAAAACAGCCATTCTGGAGATTAGCCAAAACAAACCGACAGACGGACAGAGAGACATAAATTTTACATAACGTTGTTTTGTTTCGTATCACCATGTAATCATTCGAAATCAGTCATTTTGATGTTACAAACGTACACTCCAATTTTATTATTAGTATAGATTCATTGTCGTGTTTAAACCATGCGAATATTTTTGCGAAACTCTTGCAGAAAGTGAAAGGTGAGGGGTCACGGCACAGCTGCGGACGCCTTTTATGTATATATATATATATATCATTGTATGTATGTTTATCTACATACACGCGAAGACGACGCCGTAGACGCAGCGACAAGCGTTTTAAAAATATTTCAATATTGCCAATTGATGAGTCTTGTTAGCGGTTGCCAATTATTATTTGCAATCGTATTTAGTTCTCAACAAATAATGTGGGCTGTGAAACGATTGACTGAAAAGTCTTATCACACGTGATAATAATAGTAAAGTAAAGAACCGTAAGTAACCCGTAAAGAAAAATCTTTTAGTACTTACTCCATCAGTGTTTTGCACTGTACAGCTCATTCTGGTTTGGTTTAAAAGTCAACCGAACCAATTACTAAGGGACCGGCGTAGTTATTGTAGATGTCTTCAAGTTCCAACAATGTATTTAAACAAAAGACTGTATCGATTATGAGATGTAAAACTAGTTGTGTCTTTGGTTTTCGTTGATCGTAATTGTAATGACGCGGGCCTTTTAGCATTCGGAGATAAAAGCGGTGCAATGAACCAATTGGCGACCACAACACCAAGGAGGTAATGTAGGGCGACCAAGAGATTGTCATTATTTATGGATAAATAAAGATATAAGGAAGGTATCGAATAAATGACAAATTACTTTCATTTAACAATTTAAGTTTGAGTATACCATTCCATTTACTATTTCGGGTATAAAATCAAGTACGCAGAGTTTTTTTATAAGCGTGGCGACAATAGCTATCCTATTTCAAATCCTAAATCCCTTTAAGTTACGTTCTTTTTCCCCCATTTTAAAATTTACAAATATTAATAATATAACCGACTCGCCGCCCTAGCCTAGTGATATTGAACTTTGCTTTACACTTCGGTACAGTGGTAGGTTCGAACCCGTTGCAGATTTTTACTTTAATTTATTTGTTATTGTTTCCTGGTTGTTTAAGCCAATTAACTGGCCAAAAAGTAGTAACATGATCCACGCGGCTATTAGCATAGAAATTTCAGCCCTAGTTGCGGCGTCGTCGGACTTCAATGCCAGTTATAACTGCTAATATAGAATGATGTTGGCTTTTAGTTTTTTTGAAAAACTTTTGTAATAAGAAAGGATAAAAAATAAATGTCCCACTAAATCCTGGCCGCCCCATTGCCAGATTAATAATGCATAGCGTTGTGACCGCCGCGCGGGACCGGCATATCCAATTACTTAGTAAAATTTCGCACTCAAACAGTCGAATTTTGCTCTCAAACAGTCGAACTTTGCTCAACGACAAAAAGCAAATAGCCTATTATTTTACTGCAACCACTGCTGACTTCGATCGATATCGATAGATGTTTGTTGAGGCACATTTATTGCTTGTTTTCTTTGCATTCGTTTGTGCGCATTTTGCTTTATATTACATAAAGCTTTTAACGTAATATAGTAAGACTAATAAAATGCTTAATAGGAGTACTAACGCCTTAATTAAGTTCTACAGGCAACAAAAGTCAATTAAGCATAATGTACCATAAACATAAAAAAAAAAACAAATAAAAATTATCACTATAAATGGCATTAATCAAAACTGCCAATAAACGATCACGTCTGATTCTCTCGTACAGGTTTAAATCTTGTCCCAGCATAAAAATTACATATATGTTTTATTCTTTAAAGACTAATTAATCTAATAGTTAAAGTCAGTAACATTTAAGCAATAAAGTGTTAACTTTGTTATCAACTTTATAACAAAAATTCCACATCCGGTATAGCTAGTAGTTGATTTCAATCTAGAATGAAATACGTGTGGGAATGTTTGCCAACAATCTTTTTGATAGTCAAGTGCACGGCACCCGTCTAAGTCCCAACAAAACACGTTCCAGAACCTTCGAATCCAGGAGTTGAAGGAGCGTTCTCTCGACCTACACAGGGACATCGCCTCCTCCGCCCACGAACTGGGCGTTGAAGTTGACAAAGTCGAGGACTATATTCTGCCTGGAGGAGTGCCTTTATTCCCGGACAAAATGGGCGAGGAGGGATACTTGGGCAACAATAAAATCCTCGGTAAGTCGTTACAATCTTATAGCTTTACAGAATCCTCAAAGCCTAAAAACTATTTTTCCTGTGGTATTTGTACACACAAGATGTATGTGATATTAAAAACTTCTATATGCTATTAGTAATATGTAATAAAACTTGCATATGTCTCTTTTACTAATACATCGCATTTAATTGTTTATTACGTAAAATATACTAAAATGATGTATAACTATAGGCATATGCGCTGTTCGAAATAACTGATTTTAGTATGAGTTGCGTAGTTGATATCACTGTATAAAGTTTAATTAATAATTCTTTTGATTAAGACACACTAGTCTTGTCCGTAAAGTTATGAATCAGGTTATGAGACTAACCTTTGGTATTCCAGGTGCCCCGATCGACATGAACAGATACAAACCGCAAGACTCTGAAGACATAGTTCCTTCGACTTCATCAGCAAATCCATCTACTCCGTCAGCCATTCCAACCCGAAGCGGAGGATCGAAGGTCCACTCAAAGAGGCTTTGGACGATGTCATCAGGGAAGTGAGTACATAATTAAGCTAATTGCCTTTATAAACTTTTGTAATTGATTGCTGGTTTGTATTTTAGAAATTATTTTTCTTCATTTATATAACTAAGATGTTTACTGTTGTGCATGTTAACACTTTTAATGCTTCCTCCTTATTATTGGTAATAGAGGTGATATTATAGACACATATGTATATCAGATTAAAAGCATTCAGCTACAGCTTATACTTAGAATGAATTACAATTTAAATATAAATATATTTTAATTGACTGCCTCCGTAGCCTAGTGGTATAGACGTGTGCTTTAGAAACCGGAGGTCGTGGTTTCGAATCCTGCGGGGACTCAACAAATTTTCATTGTTGTTTCCTAGTTGGTTAGGGCAATTTGGGCCGATCACCCAATTGCCTGAAAAGTAAGATGATCCATGCGTCGGATGGGCATGTAAAAAGTCGGTCCACCCGCCAAGCCGCATTGGAGCAGCGTGGTGGGATGCGGTCCAAAACCCCCTTATGGAAATGGGGTGTATTAGGGGAGGCCTATGTCCAGCAGTGGACTATCAAAGGCTGATGGTGAAATTGTATCTAATTAGAAAATGCATTCAAAATGTAAAAAATCCTTCTCTGTTTTACACTGAAGTAAATTTATATAACAATATTTGAAACGGCTAATGAAACCGTAAAATTTCAATACACGCATACGTTTCATTCCTGCTTCCGAAGCCTAGGGGTCTGGGTGAGTGCTTTAGAAAGCGGAGGTCGTGGGTTCAAATCGTGCGGGGTCTCAACAAATTTTCGTTGTTGTTTCCTAGTTGGTTAGGGCAATTTGGGCCGATCACCCAATTGTCTGAAAAGTAAAATGCATGCGTCGGATGTGCATGTAAAAAGTCGGTCGACCCACCAACCCGCATTAGACCAGCGTGGTGGGATACGGTCTAAAAACCCCTAATGGATCGCCTATCCATTATATTAGGGAAGAAGCTATGTACAGCAGTGGACTATCTCAGGCTGCTGATGATGATGATGATGCATTTTATGGTTATCGTTATTGTTAAATTTTCTACTATACGAAATATATGCTTAGGTGATGGAGATAATAAACGCGCCGTCGAGGCAGAGGGGACGCGTGATCGAGTTCAACGAGCTGCTGTACGGCTACTGGCGGCTGCAGCCGCTGCACGGCGTGGACCTTGTGCTGGACCTGCTGCTCAAGTACAAGCGCTACAGGGGCAGGAAGATGACCGCCGCCGTCAGAGGCACGCCTATCTGCAGCAGTCTTTCACGGGTAATACTTCTCATGCCTTAGCCCTCATTTCCCAACTGGAAGCGGGTGGACCAGTCTTCTGTTTGGTCGGGGCTATATAAACACTTCTTTCATTATTAATTGAATACAATTAAAGATCAGGTGATAGCTAAAAGTAAACGAATAAATAATAACATTTAATCGTACACTAAAAAATTTACTAAAAAAAAGAAATAAAATATATAATTTCTACATTACTCTTTATAGCAAGAGCACCTATTTACCATATTAATTCGATCATATTTTTTGTATTATTGATATCAATGAGAATGAAAGAATTATAAAAATCGTTTCAGGGACGGAGATAAGAGAATTGCCCATCGGCGAGCCTCCGCCTTCCGAAGACAAAGAGATACTGGAGAGAGTCAGCGGCGTGGCCGCCGATTACGAGGATTTCGACGAATCCAACCAGCAGCAGGGCGGCTTTCTGGACTTCGGAAAGAACGTGAAAGGGGCCTTGGAGAGCGGGCTGATGAGGATCCAGAGCAATTTGCCCAGAGTGCTTCAGTGGAGCGACGGCGAATACGAGTACCCGCTATACGACAGGCGAGTCCACTTCGTGATGCCGCTCTCGGGCCGCCAGGAGACATTCGGTCGCTTCATGAAGAACTACGAGGACGTCGTGCTCAAGAGCGACCAGGCAGTCTCCCTTATCGTGGTGCTCTATCTGGACAGCAAGAATCCTCTGGACTACGTTAATACCCAATCTTTGGTCACCTACTACAACGACTTGTACGGCAAAGACATACGAGTCATACAGATGGGCTCCACCACTTTCTCACGAGGCGCGGCGTTGACTGAGGGTCTGAAGGCGTGTGACGACGACGACCTAGCATTTTTCATCGATGTAGACATAATGTTCAATCCACATAACGTTGCGCCGCATCCGTATAAACACCATAAAATACTACCAGATATACTTCCCCATAGTGTTCAGCGAATTCAATCCGGATGTGGTGAACGGCGAAGATTACAACAAGTTTAAGGACGAAGTCCTAGTCACCGACGACGAGATCGGGAGGTTCGTGGAGGAGGAGCCAAAGAGTGAGCGGGAATTGGTGAATATTAAGTACAGCAGGGAGATAAACGACGACAACGGCTACTTCAGGCAGTACGGCTTCGGCATCCTGGGCATATACAAGCGAGACTTCCTAAGGATCGGCGGCTTCGATCTGAACATCAAAGGCTGGGGCCTCGAGGACGTGCAGCTCTTCGAGACGATGATTAAGTCCAACCTGAGCGTGTACCGCACCGCGGACGATAGCTTGGTGCACAAGTTCCACTCGGTGGAGTGCGACAGGGGCCTAGAGAGGAGCCAGTTCCTCATGTGCCTCGGCACCAAGGCCTCCACCTACGGCAGCGACAAGCACATGGCTTACTACATGCTCAACCACCCCGAGGTGCTGTGGCCGCAGGAGGGGCCGCAGGAGGGGCCGCAAGAGCCGCAGGGGGAAGCGCACGAAGGGACAGCTAACGCAGCCACCCCGCGCCACCGACAGAGGGCATCCGTGATCTCAGGACATGTAGGACGCCGCTTCATTGCCACGGGTTACAGATGCTTCTTGGCATTCTTTACGGTAGAAACACTTAATTTTATTATTGAACATGAACAAAGTCGTTTAAGTTATTTAAGTTTAAATCGTATACATACTTGGTAATTAGTATTTATTTCCCTTGATATAAAATTATAGTTACCTTAAAATGACATCTATCGCTTTTGTATAAATTCTTTTCGATATCAGTACCTCTTCAAAAAAAAATTATAAAATATTCGATTAATTATGTCAAATAACATTATTGATATTTTGAAGCGATAAATGTTCCTAGTAGCCAGAGCTCATTGAAATGATTTCTAAATGCGACATTGTCTTGTATTACTAAAAATCAGCAAACAAACGAAATTATTACATGAATACATAATTTAAAGTTACTATATTTTAACAGATATTCTTCTTAGATAGTTGAGAATATATGTCAATTTATTATTGCATAGTAAATTATGTCTATTACTCATGACTTTTTAAGTTCAGTCAAACCAGTTTCTTATATATTTTTCTACAATATTTTGGTATCTTCATATTTAACACAAAAACCTAAACAACTTTAACACAAATATTTAACAGAAAAGTCTATATTATAAGTAAGTAAATCTTAAAATAAAATAGAATTTAAAATGTAGAAATTTTTTAAGGAATAAGATACTTAGTCGTTAATTAAATTATTTTCCTAATCATTTACTTTTTACAATTATTATTGTATGAAGAAATGTTGCATGTCTCAAATAGTATTTCTACGACTTTATGTTTAAATATTTACTTTTTTGTACCATTTATTCTACTATATATTACACTATTTTCATTTTCTTTTAACAATTAAAACTGCTATAAAAATATATCATTATGCACTCAACCTTGAATTCTATACACATGCTTTTTTATATTCATGCCATTATATGTTACTTCCTTCTTTTTCATTTCAATAATGCTAGTAAATCCTTAAATGGAAATAAAAATTGGTTGTGAAGATTGTGGAAAGGGGTGAAGAGAAGGGCAATAATTACTTCCTATTAATATATGTAGCTTTAGACTTTAAGTAGCATACAATCAAATGTAATATTTATCTTTCGTTAAGAACTATCTATATTAGAATTCATCAACAAAAAGCAAATTCATGTAATGTTATCACATCTATGGCCTTGGATGATTAGAATTGTTTAACAAAAAGAAATTTATAAACATCAATAGTTTGCTCAGTTAATAATATTTTTTCTTGAATATATTTTTTTTAATGAATTCAGATTTTTTTACATTTATTGATTTGAGTAATTAAAAAAATGTTTAACTTTAAAATGACGTTTCATAAACTTGGACAGCTATAAATATTTTCGTTTTTAGTAATATTTTTTTACATCATTGTTAATGACTTGTTGGACATTTTATAATACACTTACAATTATTTGCTATTTTTATATAACATGTAAAATAGATTATTAAAATTAGAAGAGAGTAGAGGTAAGCACATACAAGCTAAAAAACTAATTATGCCTTTATATTTCTGTGTCATGAATCAAGTGCTCAACACACTACGTAAATATAAAAAAAACAGTATCATCAACAGTTGCTTGTCCGTTAATCTTTCTGATACATCATTCTGTCTATGTTATAATTTATGTTATGTCTGATAGGCAACATTTGATTAATGTGACTATGAATAGTGAAGAAATCAAAAGCAAATAGATAATTGGACTAGTTGAAGTTTAAAGTATAGACTGATGGTTTTATTAACTGTTCTACAATTGCGTTATAATTTATATAATCACTATACATTTGTCGATAATTTGACGTAGCTTGATATCTGTGTAAATATAAGTTAGTGTAATATTTTCATGAGCAGTTGGAATAGACCAAAGATATTCCAGATTTTGACAATGTCAATATTTTGACATAACAACATCGGGGCCAATAAAAAGTGTAAGATTATTAATTTTTGAAAAAGAGGAAACTATATTTTTATATCCTTATCATCCGAAAATAATGATAGTGCGAATTATTAACCAAGTGATGAATAATATGTTGGTTAATTATCAGAAATACTTTACAAAATAGCACTGTAAATCCAATTGATTAATGTAGCCTTAAACGACAAATGTGTGGAACCTATGAAAGAGCTTAAATGCCGAAATGGTGCTTACCAATCATTTATGAAATAAATGTAATATGATTTAATTGTAACGTATTTAAATAAGTATTTTAAATGTAAATTTCATGCTGTAAATGTTACTTCGAGCTCATTAAGTGCCAATATTTTAGTGCTAAGTAGGTAAATATCAAAATGGTGAAAATGTTTTTGTGTTTATTGCGCTGTTTTTTTTATTCAAATAATATAGGTTTTGTGATCCGAAAGTGATGAAATTAAGTGAAACTTTTTGAAATTAAATTTATTTTTTACAGATATATTCTCATTTTATTCAAATGATGCCAATGGTGAAAATTATTAATATTTAGCCTTCATCGTTTACCCAAAACTTTCTTTTCTTCTTATTCCGCCATTTGAATGACTTAAGTTTGGCGTTATTGATTAGGAAACGACATTTAGAATTGCATGTAAAATTATAAAATTCATTGTTATTTAAATCAATAATTTAATTTTTATTCGAAATTTCATCTTTCTTTTAAAATTATTTATACTGTCAGTTTAATTTTATGAATTAATTTAAATCTAGGTTGCGATCAAAGTCAAAATAGCCTGCGAGGATTCCACAAAGTCATTGTTGTTTCCTAGTTAGAGCGATTTGGGCCTATCACTCAATTGTCTAAAGATGAAGATGATCCATACGTCGGATGGGCATGTAAAAAGTCGGTCCACCCACCGACCCGCATCGGACCAGTGTGGTGAAATACGGTCCAAAACCCTCTAATCTATTAGAACTAGAGTCCGACCGAAACTGTTTTTTCCGGCCGAAACCGAAAGTTCGGCCGTGGCTTCAGTTTCGGCCTAAACCGAAACCGAAACTCACGTGATCAAGTATAAAAATTTTTAAAATACTAAATATGGAGCTTTTATGCCCATTATTTTTGCTTTAATTTAGTCATGGAATGGAGACAGTATATTAAACTTGTGGTAATCGTTTATTTCAGTTGATAATAATATTTTTATGTACAAAATATTAAAAATATATTAATTCTTTTTGAAATAAATTTCTTATAGCAATATGAGTTATTAATAAATAAATTAATAATTGTGACTGTTGCATTGAATACTAAGTATTGGTATTTTGAAATATTACTAATTAATACTTTTGTTTGTATTTGTGGTTCCATGATTCCATGCTCCAAACAACAATATCACTTCTGAGTCCCAAAATATTGAGGCCATATCCCAGGCAGGGCACTATACCACGCCACGGCATGAAGATCCTTCAGGGATAAACCGGTGTTTCGTCCATGCCACAAAACTAGATTTAAAGTTTTTAGATAAATACGATATCTTCTAAATCGATTATTGTTTCTGATTTCGTGCACCACTATCTTGGATTTGACTTTTCTATTAAAATTTGTTTGTATTGGGTTGAGTCATGCCAACAATTCATATAGTCAAATGCTAGGTATATGCTAGCCATTACGGCCATCAGATGAAGATCCCGATAAACTGTGTTTCGTCATCGCACAAACTAGATTTTCAAGTTTAGATAAACGATTCTTAAGTGATTTCTTTTTGATTGGCACATCTGATGGACTTTCTTCAAAATTTCGTCTTCCGATGCGTTGTCATACTCAAATTAAAAGCTCAGTTCTTAGTACATCATGATGATTTGATCAGAAACAGTTTCTTCTCATTTGACTGAGCCATTCTCTTATTGTTTTTGTTGACTTATGGTCGATGGTTTCTCTTTCAAACATGTTCTCTCCATTCTCTCCTATCGAAACGAATGACTCACTTCAGAAAATTGATATGAAGAGAGTTAGTTTTCTTTAACACAACAAATATCTGTGCTCCTTTCAGCAGGTCATTTGTTTTTTTTTGGTTACGAACAGTTATACACATATTAATTATCGAAGACAATGACTCAGAAAAATAAGAAGTCTTTATGGGACAATGTTCTTTTTACAACAAAATCTGAGTACACTTTCCAGTATTATTTGTATAATATTTATAAAGGTAGTCAAGAACTTTAAATTGTTAACTGACTATAATGAAGTCTTTATGAAATGATACTTACACGTAAGTCCCAGTAATACTGTCTCAGGATTTAGTTTCAAAAGTCATAATGTAACGTTCAAAGTATTGATATTATGATTTTAAAGATGATAAACATAGCCTGCTAGGATCTTCGCCGTTCTCTAGGTCTGGTCTTTCCAACAGGTGGATAGTATTTGACAATCAATAGCAAGTGTAAACTATATTGAATTAAAGATGATTGAATTTAAATTTGAATATATATTTTTATCTAGAGATCTGAGAGGCGCTGAAACTGGGTAGTGATAGTTTGACAATCAATAAGTTACTTTTATAAACTAGAATTTTGTCAACTAAAATCACTG
This sequence comes from Lamproptera curius, assembly GCA_029286875.1. Lineage (NCBI taxonomy): Eukaryota > Metazoa > Arthropoda > Insecta > Lepidoptera > Papilionidae > Lamproptera > Lamproptera curius. The sequence goes on from JAGSMT010000482.1 coordinate 64,762, forward strand.
ATCTGAGCTTTCGTATAGAGAATGATAGAACAAATTAGACTTTCGCTACTATTTTACAAATGTGTGTCAAACAATCGAATACTAGTTATGAGTCATGATACATTGAGCAATATTTGAAAGTTTCGGCCAAATTTGGCCGAAACCGAAACTGCGGCCGATACTTGATTTTTGGCCGAAACTCGGCCGAAACCGAAACCGAAACCAAAAGTTCGGTCGGACACTAATTAGAACACATGATGATGTGTATGATGTGAGGTCGCCAGACTCAGAATCTTTGTCAGCGCATTCTGCCAACACAGGTAAAAACGATGGATAAGTACGAAGTTTGGGTTGCAGTGGCTTTGACAGATACAAGTTTCTAAAGGTGTCTATTGTCTATCATTAATATCACGAATCTCTCCTTGATATTTACAATGTTTGTCTGTCGTTCTTACCAGTGTTGGGATTTTACGCTGGCAACCTTTACCTTTTATAAAATGACGGAGTTCTGGCGACCGCCAAATCACGCTTTGTTAGTTTTACGTAACAAAATGGATACTTCAATAAAAAGGTTATAATTATTTTCCAATAAAAAAGTAAACGTTTTCCGTCACTACCAGACGTCAATATGTCGTAACTAATACAGTGATGTTATAGGCTTATTGCATGTTTTGGTTCAGATAAAACAAATTAATTCTGCAAGATGCCAAAACCGGATAAAAGCGATCAGTATTCCTGCGAGCTGTACAGTAACAAGTTCTTCATGCTCTGTTTTGCTGGTGGTACACTTTCGTGTGGTTTGACGCATACGGCCGTCACTCCTCTCGACCTCGTCAAGTGCCGCCTCCAGGTAGACCCAGCTAAGTACAAATCCCTGTTTCGAGGCTTCGAAGTGTCCTTTCGCGAAGGCGGTCTAAAGAACTTGGTCAAGGGTTGGGCACCGACCTTTTTCGGCTATTCGTTACAAGGGGCATTCAAATTCTCGGGCTACGAATTTTTCAAGTACAAACTGACTCATATGTTAGACGAAGAAACGGCTTTTGTGTACAGAACGTATTTGTATTTGGCCGCAGCTGCTTCAGCCGAAGTCGTTGCCGATGTTTTCTTGGCGCCGTTTGAGGCAACCAAAGTCCGTATCCAGACTACACCTGGATATACGTCGCAGATGCGCAAAGCGATGCCGCATATGATGGCCACTGAAGGCCTTGGCGCATTTTACAGAGGCCTCACACCGCTGTGGGCGCGTCAAGTTCCTTACACAATGATGAAATTCGCTTCTTTTGAAAGGACCCTTGAATTCCTGTATCAAAATTTAGTTCCGAAGCCAAGGAGCGAATGCACCAAATCTGAGCAGCTGGTCGTGACGTTCAGTGCTGGGTACATTGCAGGTGTGTTGTGCGCGATAGTCTCCCATCCTGCGGACACCATTGTGTCTAAGCTGAACAAGGAACCGGGTTCGAGTATCGGGGGGCTTGTGTCCGAACTGGGTTTCTTCGGAATCTGGCGAGGCTTAGTCGCAAGGATCCTTATGATTGGAACCCTCACCGGCCTGCAGTGGTTTATCTACGACGCGTTCAAGGTGTACACAAATATGCCTCGTCCGCCTCCACCAGAGATGCCGCTCTCTATGAAGAAAAAGTAGCCTTTTCAATGAACCATGTACCATCAAGTATTCCATAATTGTTGTTGTTTATATGTTAATAAAAATTTACAATTTGTCCCATTTTGAGTATTTTGAAATGTTAAAAAATCTTCCTATACATGTGTTTATGATAGTTTTTTTGTATCATGTGTAAACAACCTATTAATCTTACAACTTTTAGTCGAACTAATATGCGAAGATACTTTCCGTACCAAAAATTGTAAAAAATGAACGTAGATTAACATAACAAAAACGTCGATAATAGATTTCGTATTGCATGTCAGTCTTTATACCATTTTTATCTTGACTCATTCTACAAAAATTGTATGAATTGTTGTAGAATGAGTAGAGAAATAATAACAAACACTAAGAACGGGTTCAAAATCAAGCAGTACATAAATAAATGTTTTGATGTCCTCGGCGATACCAGTCCTGTTACCGAGAATTTGTGATATATTCGTTAAAATTACTGTAAAAAGTTGTTTTAATTTGCATGAAATAAAAAATGTAGTTAATATCGAAGAAAGTTTAGAATTATGAGAAATTGCGTTTGATTTAATCTTTAAAAGGATTGAAACTAAAATTTGTAAACGAGAAAAATAACTTTACATTATTTTCACTAGATAGATCAAAGATTTTTTTTAATTATGCGTACATTAAATGGTATCTGCATATTTCTAACAAATACATGTGCTTGCTGACTTCATCGTAGACTAATGCAAAAAATACAATTACGTGAAATTATCTCTCTTTGTACCTTTCAAAGTTCAATGAGGATTAAAAGACAATTATTTTATGAAAAAAACCTGACAGAATAAGAATAATACAAGAGAAACCCAATCTAATAGTATCCAAGAAAGCTTTAATAATCCTAAAAATGGGAAAGACTTCTTATATTTAATTTTCATAAATATTACGTACTAGGCTACAATTTACTATGTGTAGAGTTATACTGTCTATTAATATTTTACGCGTTTTTCTTTATTATATTTTTGATATATACGTATTCAGGTAATTTCCTTTAATTTTAGTCGATGTCAAACCAAAATCTGCTATGTAGGAAAAGTATAGTTTCGAGATATTAACAAAACAAGTTTTCCTGAAAAAAAATACTAGAAGGCTTACTTTGAAAATCGTTGTACATGGAAGATACAGTTATAATACGCTTACTTAATTGTATACTGCGTGTCAAATAAAAGTTTTTTATTATTCCGTTTAAAATGAAAAAAATAATCACATCACAGATTTTTGTGTCAATTTTAGGGCACATAACAGGTTTTAATAAGATGATATATTGAAATTACCTTAAAATTAACGTCAATATCGTGAAAATAAGGTAGGTATTTATCAGACTTAAATTAAAGGGATTCATAGCCAAAGTCTGTGAGTGATGCTAATTCCTGCAGTCGATGGAATTTGGTTTTAGTTATTTCCAGAAGACCATCATACAATTGCGCGTGTTCAGGTAACTCTCGTGTATGTGTTGCGGAAAAGTTGCATAATTTTCTGGAGAGTAATATTATTATATCATTCTCCAGATACATTAAATTCCCTTGTCCAGAAAATATAGTAAGCATCACCTAAGAATATGTCGTATTTTTAAGTTCTGCTACATAAATTACTGTGGAATGACCTGTCCTTTAATCCTCTCTACAATCGTAGCAAACGTTCTAATACCATAACGCTGTTATGTAATGCTGAGATGCATAAATAAGTTTTTTTATGCTACGCTTGAATACATAGAAGTAGATTATCTCACATCTACTTGAGAAAAAATCGTAATTTTACCCAACAAAATTGCCGTATATCTGTTCTGGTAATTTACTAATTATGGTGAGGTATTTATATATAAGCTCTGCATATATTTTAAGATATTCAAATACAACACATCACATCACACATCATCAGCCTGTTTTAGTCCACTGCTGGACATAGGCCTCCCCTATCCATTTGGGGGTTTGGACCGTATCCCACCACGCTGGTCCAATGCGGGTTGGTGGGTGGACCGACTTTTTACATGCCCATCCGACGCATGGATCATCTTACTTTTCAGACAATTGGGTGATCGGCCCAAATTGTCCTAACCAACTAGGAAACAACAATGAAAATTTGTTGCGTCCCCGCAGGATTCGAACCCACGACCTCCGGTTTCTAAAGCACACGCCCATACCACTAGGCTACGGAGGCAGTTCAAATACACAGCTTGTAAATTTGTTCGATGGAACTCCTCCGTCTGCTCCCTCCTTCACCAAAGGTAAATTTCCGTTGCTTTTGCCAATATTAAAAAGTTACACCTGCAGTACGAGAATTATAAGTCTTGAAATATCGGCACTGTAATTTTTGTTTATGATGCAATACATTGACAAATTATTTTGGTGTCAAAGGGAAATTTTGCAGGTAAGCCCTTATCGATGCAAAATTAATATAAGGAGTAGTCTTCGAGTTTTCTGTTGTCATATTTTTAGCTTCATGAGTATTCTTTTCGGACATGAGTTTTATAGACCTTTTCCATCCTTTCTCGGCTTATAAACTGCATGCACGCTGACATTGCACGATAATAATACCTTGGCACTTTAAAAAGTAAAGCAAACCATTGAGATACCGTACCGCGCAAAGTTTAAAGTCAGTTACATTGTCGTGTACCAATACTGCTTGTTTAAAGAAATACCGGAATACTTTTAATTTAATATTTTTACAGTCAGACTTGGGCACAATAATATCTAAACCAACTTGTTTTTCAGAGGTACGATTATGTTTTGTTTTTTTAAGTAAATTCCTTACCGTTGCTAAGACTGTTTTCACTCTATGTATTTATATTTAAACATTTGTAATGGTATATCTCGTCATATTAATCCGCGCATAAAACTATGTTTAGTTTATGTTTAACTAGCTGACCCGACAGACATTGTCCTGTCTTAACGATGGTTATTTAATTCAATAAAAACAAAGTCTGTTTATTATTCTAATGCTTTATTATACACAAAATTTTTAGTTTTTATTTCCTGCTATAAATATTTTCATTGGCGTTTCGAGATGGAAACAGGTGACATATAACTGGCCATGTTAAAGCGTGGATTTTAAGATTGATGCCACAAACAATTGGCGACGGCACAACGATTCAGATTTATTTATCGTAATTGCGAATGCTAGTCGCACTGGAAATTGTGACCCTTTAAAGTCAAATGGCATATCATTCGGAATCATAGAAAATCGTGGGATCAAAACATATTCGCCTTTGAAAATTGTGGCTTCGATGGCGTTGTTCATTAATTTTTTACCGCAAATAGGGTGCCAATACAAAGACGTGGCTGGTTTATATTCGACAATAATGACTACTGATCCGATTTTTATTAATCTAGCGAATTTAAAAACTCACTTGGATAGTTGACGATTCGTTTGTCATTAATTCGCCTTGTTTTGAAAACTCATTTCATTTACATCAACGATTTTTGCAGCTAACTTTTTCGCTGAACCATACATGATCTTTGAGATTTTGGGAAATGGTTGAGAAAACCTTCTCGATAGGTTCAGGTTTAGCTTTAAGGAAAGTGATAAAAATTGTTAGGAAATACGATGTTTCAAAATGATGAGTCATCAGGTATTTTGCCATTACCAATATCGATAATTTTGTTATCAAATCCACCACGTTGCCACATTCAATGATATTACAAACGATTTCCAAGCGTCTAAGAAAAAAAATCAGTGAAAAATACTTGAGGGTAACTTGGAACTGGTTTTCCTTGTTTCCGTCGTTGAGATTTTTTAAACGAATAATTCCAGGTAAAATATCGGGACATTTTGGAATAAAGCAGTGTTCCAGCAAAGTCATCATGCTGGCACATTTCAAAGAAGCTGGTCAATGTTGTGGAAGGTGGCTTCTTGTAATACGTTTTCATTGTAAAGTACACCTTTGACCATATTCCAGATGTACGGCCAAGTAAACTATAATGAGATGTTTTTCATGTATTGGAAATAAGACAAAACGCATCATCTCTTCATTGCTACTAACATAGGGACCCACGTAGTTTTGAACACTTTCCATCAAGCATACACAGAAAATTTAGATTTAATATTCCACAGGCACCTTAAGTCATATTGTTGTAATGATTTCATGTGACAATGGATTTTTATCACCATCGGGAATTACCGCAGAAATCACATTCCCAGTTTCATTCTGTTGTATCCTCTGTACCAACCAAATAAGGATGTGTGCATGTGACAATCCGCGCCTGTCGCCGAATAGGCGGTGCTTAACAATAAAGTCCGTGAGCGATTTTAACTTTCCTTTGTGGTAATGTTGTGGCGATCAATAGGTGATTACCCAAGAAATAATTCTTGTCGAATTTCTGCCCACTGTGAATTGCATGTAAACGTTATAAACAAATCTGGTGTGCCATAATGACGTACATACGACTTAGCATCTTTAGCGTATTCATGCATATGTCGCGGACTTTCGACGTATGTTGCTGGTAGAATAGTTGTTCTACTTGCATTCTGTGCATTTACATCATTATAGGTTGCATCCCGTATGAATATACTCTTCAGAACGCAGTTTGCTTGGTCCACCTGATAAATGTCGATCGCTCAGATTCAACTTTCATGTACATATCCACAGTATATTGTGGAAGAGATGCCGCCATTTTAAGATATGATTGTCATCTTTTTCCGAACCAGTCCGAACCAAAATCAGTTTGTATAACGCCTCCGTGGTCTAGCGGTAAAAATTTAGTTTAAGGATTCTTTAAACTAATTTTTGGTTACTTTGAAACCCGTATCTGGATTTATCATCCTAACTGAAAAATTATATCCATCTTCACCTTGCCGAAATAATATGGGATTTTATAGTAGCCAATCATATAATCGATTAGTTGCGAAAGCGCGCTGTTGATTGCTACGCTGATGTAAAACAATATCTTGGTTTTCTAAATTTTACCCACGACAACAATAGCGTCTTCGTCAATTGTGGCGCATTTAAATGTCTCGTATCAGCTTTGATTACAATTATTTGATTATCAGACCGCAAAGCGGTCATGAATAATCAACCAATTCCCTATGTTGATGGAAAACGTTTGGAGTTTTTCCAGAATTGGTTTTACCGAAATATTGTGTACAAAACACTGATAGACTTTTCTCGCTAAATCGCCTATAAAATAAAGTTGTAAGAATTTATAGTCACTATTCGGCGTTGGCAAAAAGTAACTTGTTAAATAATAAATATATGACCCTGAATCTTGAATGTTGGTTAAAAATTTTCTTGAATAACTTTTGTTGCACCAAATGACGTTATTTTAAAACAATTATTGTATTTATAAGTCAAAAAATGTTTAGAACCTGGCCCATTTGCATAAAAACCAATGAGGTAATGGTTCTGGTGACGGTACCAATGGCATCAATTTGATCACAACACATTCCAGGAGTGTCACTTTAAACTAAAATGCCTTACAATATGGCCATACAACGTTCATTGATCCAATAGCAACAATTTCTTTTGATTTATATTCGATTTCTATGCATCTTGATACGGGTTAAACGCAACATTTATATGTTATTGATTTTGATTTTATCGATTCTATTCAACTTCACTCCACGCTTAGCGTTGCTCATCACTTTGACATGCTCTTGTATATCTTATACTCCAGCATTGTGAGTTCTACGACTTATGTTATGACGTCTAATGGCATTTTCAAAACGCAAATTCAACAGTTAATCAAATAAACATACGTATGGTACCTGATAACCAAGTAAACCAATTGATATGTTAGTTACATTCATATTACTCCATGCAAACTTGCAACACTCCGTATTAAATTGAACTTTCAATGTTAGATATGATTGCTCGAAATATCCGTGATGAAAACTAAGAAGTTCAATATCTATCATCGTTTTGAGGAAATAATAAATTAATTATTTTAAATGTATTTGTTACCAATAATATTATTTCCTTCAAAGCATTAGTTTTAAACGTCAAATGTCATAATGTTACATTAAAAGTTAAAATTGCCCAAAGCGGTAAGGTTAGAATAGAAAACGAATTCTTAAATATCTTAAAACCGGGAAAAAAGTATCGTATGTGCTATTCCTGGTTCTAAGCTACCTCCTCAAGCAATTTCAGCCAAATCTGTTCAGCGGTTCTTTAGTTATAAATGGTGTAACTAAACGACTTTCTTTTTATATATAAGATTGCAGTATGATTACAGTGATTTATTATAGATCGATTCTTTTGATGTAGAGCGCTAATTTTTATCTTAATGCCCTTGTATGGTTTCCGTAACAAACGAGGGCGCGTAGCTTAGCATTTTTTTTGGTTGTTGGTTTTGAGAGGTACTCTACTACTAGACCTCGATGTCTTTTGATGATTCTTAGTACTGTACTGGATATTTATTTGATAAATCACTTTTTCTGCTACAAATGATGTAACATCTACCTATGTTTGCTGTAGGAGTGGGTAAAGAATCATATTCCTCTGGTGACAAATTTCTTGATGCGCTGGCATAAAGGTGTTTACACGGGTGATCTTATAATTAATGAGACCTATGTGCCTTTGCGAGGTAGACATAATTCTTTCTCATTTTATGTGGTAAAGGTTGCTTCTATAAATTCAGAACTGAATTGATACTTTTTTGCTTCCTTTCATTGCAAAGCTCACAAAAGAACATAGCAACTGACTGGGTGGGATACCCTTAAAATTTTAAAGGCAATAATATTATTTGAGGGTTAAAGAAAATGAACAATAACAACTGTTTGTTCGCTTCCACGTTCATATTACGAGTATATCGTAACGCTAAAGTGTTGAAAAATAACAGAGAATTAGCCACACCAACGCTTTGTTTTTATTGAATTTTGTATAAATAAGCTATGATAAGAGCGTGTGATAAACTAAGTAATGTTTATACTATACACTAAGCAGGTTTTAGAGTACCGGCACACAAGGTTCTGTCATTGCTCGTGGTCAAATAAATTGTGCTATGTATGCAATATGGCACATAACAGGTTTTATTTGACAAAATTCTAGCTGCTGCACATAGCATATTTTTTTAAGAGGTCATAGTTCGACCAATATTTGTGATAGGGTCATAGATGTTCTTTCATATGATGAATAAGGCAATGGACTATACGCTGTGGTCAAAATCGCAAAATCTCAATAATGACACATAGCAAGTTTTAGTTTGACAACGACGTTTTGCTTTTATTTTATACTTTTTATACGCATAGCTTCTAATCTTTTGTAGTGTGCAAGTGATGCGCTTTTACTCGAGTATATTTGTAGACACTCGGCTCTTCTTCAAGGACTCATAAATAAGTCGACTTAAAAACAAAGTGAAATAACTTTAACAGACACAACAAACATATAACACAAAGGGACAGACTTCCCTAAAGAAGGACCTGCTTCTAAGGTAACATCGACATTGAGTACCTACTCAATTCGTAGCTTATTTTTTGTTTAAATATACTTCGTTGCTCCGTTCCTAGTGGTCCAATTTTCTTCTTTTTTTGTTAAATGATAGATATTAGCCTCCCATTGGTCCCTTTTCTTTTTAAATAATGTCGTGATAAGTAGTTAAATAAATATTTGAGAAATGAAAAAAATTAAGGCACCAAAAATCACAAGCTCGTGCGATTAAATTACAAACGCTGCCGAAACCGTAAAATATACACTTAAAGTATGTTTTATATATTCGTATTATTTAAATTGGTCTATAATAAATTTCATGATAGCATAAATCTATTTTTTAAGAATAACGCACAATTAGCATTTTATGTAAACATTTTTAAAAATTGCAATTAGGCACATTAAAGCTTATTTAAGTTAAAAGTATTGAATAAAAAATCTTCATTCTATGTACATAACATTTGTCATAGACGACATTTTGATGAAATGAATAGCTTAAATTTATCAAAGATTTAATGCGGTGGCAGAAAACGCGACGCAATTTCGTACGGAGAGCACGCTGTGACCTGCCAATATTGTGTGAAATACGAGGAATGTTTTTTAAGTAAGTATCGTTTTGGAATAAAAAGACAAAATAAGTGCAAAGATATCGCAGGAATTTTATTTTTACATGAAAGCCTATACCTTAATCTATTTTTTTTACATAACTTCCGTGAATATTGAGTAACTTTTCATAACGTCGGATCAGTTTTGAATACCCTCTTCATAAAATTCTGCCGTCTGACTTGTTGACACAAATTTTTTCGACTTTGTTATCATCTTGGAGACCACATTGTTAATGGTGACAAAACATAGGTTGTCTACGACACACCAGAATTGAAACAACAATCCATAGCGTGGCGACATTCATCATCAACCAAAAAAGTAAAGCAATCAATTTCTGCCCGGAAAATTATGTTTCTGCCTCATAATGAGACGATCAATGCAGCTTCTTATTATGAGACATTGAACAATCTGCGTCGTGAAATATAGAACAACGGACGTGGTATTTGAGTAAGGGTATCGTTTTACTGCATGACAATGCCCGTCCACATTTGGCTAATCGGATACAAAGAATCTAGAGTTAGATGTTGGAGGATGATCAAGAGTCTAGGGCATCCTCCATTCAGCCCTGTTCTGGCCATTTGTTCCTGTACTTGAAGAAACCCTTGGTTGGTCAGCGTCTTTAAGACGATAACGAAGTCAAAACATTTGTGATACAGTGGTAAACAAGGTAGTGGTCGTAGGGACCACTGCGGCGCCTTGGCCCAGTTTGAATAAGACCGGCAAGTGGTCAGAGTCTAACTCACGGAGCGCCTCTATCGATATAAGATCGAACGAGACGTCTCTTACTTAAAGCAGGTCTATAGTGCTAGGGGTCTAGGCGCCTAGGCGTGAGTCTGAGTATCTAGTTAGGGTCCCGGGAGCTATTACACCTATGTTGCGTGGCTCTTCGAGTTCCAGCAATATATTGCCTATGTATTTGGCGTACTGCAATTCCATTCGCGATGTTTCAGTTAAGATTAGTCGGGGACAGATACACGGAAACAAGTACAAGTAGCCTGTGGCAGGTGAGTGCGATCTGACATGCCGTCCCCTCTTAGTTTGAGTATTTCTAATAGTGTAATCTGTAGTAACCTTTTGTAAGTATGTTTCACCCAGTGATCCTGACAACCTATCATAGCAGCAGTTATTCGATTAGTCAAACGAATGTTGGTAAAGTGGAGATTCAAGTCATATAAGTTAATTGAAGAAGAGTTTTGTAACACTCAATTTACCTGCTTTAAGAGTTCTAAAGATCTTTCACGTATTGGCGTGGTTAGAACAAGACATACTGTTATGAATATTTCGGCGTTGGGAATTGCGAAATATCTTATTACACCTATTTCTGACACGTTTGTACGCAGTCCAGTTCAAGGTACGGTCCATCCTCCTGCCAATATTGGAGATAATGTAACTATACCGATTTCAGATGTCGACAAAGGCAAAGGTGATATCAGAAACATCATTGGAGTTATTCTTCTGAAAAATGACAAAGGTTTTTACAAAGTTAACACCAAACATGGTGTACTTTGGAAAGTATATTGCAGTTTTAATTTTTTCTCACTTAATTGCCCATCTAACCTTCTCGAGCATTAATCATATTCTAAAGTATCTTATGCTCGTGAGTTTTTTTTTTCAGGTCAGAATTTGACATTTGCACTAAACTTTTTTAGAGGTAGTAGATGTAAACCAGGACTCTGAAATATCGTTGAGGACTGCAGCTTCAAAACATTCAGTTGGATCAGGTCAAGGTTTTGTGAAATACATCATCATCATCATCAGCCTGTGATAGTCCACTGCTGGACATAGGCCTCCCTAATGCACCCCTATCCATTAGAGGGTTTTGGACCTTATTCCACAACGCTGGTCCAATGGGGGTTGGTGGGTGGACCGACTTTCATGCCCATCCGACGCATGGATCATCTTACTTTTCAGACAATTGGGTGATCGGCCCAATTGCCTAACCAACTAGGAAACAACAATGAAAATTTGTTGAGTCCCCGCAGGATTCGAACCCACGACCTCCGGTTTCTAAGCCACACGCCTATACCACTAGGCTAGGAGGCAGTTTTGTTGCAGCTGTGAAATCAGCTGCAACAAAACTGTTCCACAAACAGATGCCAGTAGAAGAAGGCAACGATACTCTGCAATTCTAAATGCCACCAAAGCAAACCATGTAAAAAGAATTTTAATAATTGACATAATGCTCGTATGATTATTGCTTTTTGATAATTGATTTTATTGATATTTGTTACAGCATGATTGTTTATAATATCGCTTAACGACGAATCATTACCTATAGTTTAATAAAAAGATTATTTTTTCAATTACGGAGTATTTTATTTATTGTATCTATTTAATATGACTTTCTTGATATACTTTAATGTTTAGACTAGGCCATACCAGTTTATCTTAGTGTACGCGCATGGATATTAGGATAAAATAGTTTGGCCTAGTCTAAACTGGTCTTTCCTATCGGGCTAAGGACAAATTAGTTTGGACTAGGCTATACTGTTTACTTTACTTATAGGAAGAATTAGTTGAGCCTAGGCCAAACTAGTCCTGTGTGTCCTGAAATCGGGTTTGGCCGGTAACATCCATACACTCCGCAGTCCAAAATAAAGACGTGCGTTAAAAAAAACAATTAATTAAACATTGATTTATTAAACTTCTCGTCTTGGCTTGGTCAGAAACTCTTTTAGCGTAATTGAGGAGCCTTTCAATTTAAACTTAAGTTTCTATACAGTGAATTTGCATTCTACATTTATAAACCTAACTAATATACGTAGCTGGTTCCCGTTGCTTGTTTAAATATGACTTAGTAAAATCAGTCAAGCCTAATTTTTTGAAAATTATTAAAAATTGCAAGACACAGTGTAGAATTTTTTTATGTGAAATTGCAAGGTTAAAAGAGTCGTAATATCCTGTACCACAAACAAGCGAGCAGTTATAGAATGTTGGACATAAAATCCGTTTCTCAATAGCAATTTTAATTGCGGTAAATTATGAAATATTTATGTAAAACTTCAATTTTATAATTAATATTCTCGAGTACAATAGGATATTTATTAAAAAAATATATCTAGTTTTGTATT
>JAGSMT010000483.1:0-78254 GCA_029286875.1 Lamproptera curius
TCCCTAATAAAAACGGTAAAATTTTTGAACAATTTAAAATAACTATTGATTGTTTGGCTTTAAGTCTGGCATAATTTGTGCTATTGAGAAAGAAACTTACGTTAATTTTGATTAAAACTGTTGTATGTCATTTATACTTTTAGTAGCTCATTTAAAACAACAAAAATAATTAATAGATTTAATAAAATATGGGCAAACATATTCTGATAGATTTTTAAAATAATTAAACGGTGAAAAATGCGATGAATAACTTGTATGTGCGTGTTATTTTTTTTATATATTAATTAAATTTCAAAATTTAAGACTCTTGCACAGATTTTATCCCTCATTGCACTACTAGCTGTTACCCGCGGCTTCGTCCGCATGAAACAGGAAAATGTCCGAGTATTATTCAAATTCAAATTCAAATATCTTTATTCAATATAGAGTGTAACACTCTTATTGATTGTCAAGGACGCTACCACCGGTTCGGAATAGGACGCCTCCGACCTGAGAAGAACCGGAAAGAAACTCAGCAGGGCCTATTTTGTCATCTTTTAAAATAATCAAATATATACATATAAATTTTCTTATGAGCTACATCAGTACTATCATACGTATATTATACTTGAAAAAGCCTGGAGCGAGCATTCCATTACCAGGCTGTGTTATCATTTATAAATTCATTTATGTCATAAAACCTTTAACACATAAACGTTCCTTTACTACTTTTTAAATTTATTAACAGTTAAATTCTGAACGTTTACGGATTTTGTTGTAAAGCGTATACATTGTCCCATAAAGATTTACTTATTCTTCTGCAGTCTAGTTGCTGGAAGAATTAATTATGTTGTTTCTAGTATTTATGTTATGTGCATCACAATGTCTAAGAAAATCATTTCTATTTTTTGCACATACATTAGGTTTTCAAATGTATTGAGAAGTAACGGTTAGTATTTTAATCTCTGGGAACAATTTTCTCAGGATTCCTTGAGCAGGTTATAAACCGCTCGAATAGCTCGTTTTGGAGGACAAAGATCGTATTAGTATCCGCCACTTCCCCACAGTAGAATGCCATAGACATTACACTGTGGAAATAGCTAAAGTATACTAACCGGGCCGTCTCACGTCAGTTAATTGTCTGATTTTCTTGACAGCATATACTGCAGAGCTGAGTTTATTCGACAGTCTATTAATATGTGAGGCCCCACTGCAATCTGGTATCTATTGTTATTCCCAGAACACGGTTGACTCAACAACGTCTATCTTCCTCATCTATAAACACTTCACATTTACTCGGTCTTACATTTGAGTCATAAATTTACGTATTTTTTTTTTTTTTTTTTTTTTTTCAGACAATGCAGGCAGTCGCCAGCTCGCCACCTGATGGAAAGGTCAATGACACCCATAGACGTTGACAATACCAGTGGTATCGCCGACGCGCTGGCCTACCGAGACATAGGGTGTTAAGTCTTGCTTACCCAGTAACATGCTGGATGGTGCCCTTCAACCGAAACGCAGCAGTGTTTTTGCCACCACTGCTCGCGTTAAGAAATAGGCACCGCGTGGCATCAATTCAGATTTGTCCTTCGTAAACAGGGACCTACCACCTACTTTTGTCTTCTTCTGTTCAGTAGCAAACGGCTTGACACTAAACCGTGCGCCACTTCTAGAGAGTAATATTTAGCATCGTCATTTATTGATGTGTGTCGTTTAACTTAAAAATTAAGGAAGTATCATCAGCAAAATAATACTATCTGCCGTTTTTATTAATAATATATGGTAAATCATTTATATAGATGAGAAAGAGAAAAGGCCCAAGAATAGACCCTCAGGGACACCCATATTTACCGGCGCCCTGGAGATCTTTACCATTCACGTCAACCTCTGAGTTCGAAAATGCACGAAGACAGAAGACTGAGGCGGTGTTTCATAACCATAGTGACGTGTAATTTCCTGACCAAAGTTTCATGCTGTACGTAACCTCAAAAGCTTTTTGAGATCGCAAAATGCTCAAGGCATCCTGCGACGCTTCCCCAAGCTCAAAGATGCTCTTAATGACATAACGCCAGCATCAATCGTGGAGCGACCCCTCAGTGAAGCCAAAAATGTTTGTTATTAATGAGACAGTTAATGTTAAATGTTTCATTAATTGGTTTAATAATAGTCAAATATTTTACTAAAAGTAGGCAAAATAGATATAGGTCTAAAATTATTTGGGTCTATACACCTTGCTTTAAACCGGTATAACTCTACTGTGCTTCATTAGGTCAGGAACTCGCCTCTGGATGCTTACATTAAATATTGTTGCTAGATGAGGTGATATTACATCAATAACGAATTTACTACCTAACAGATTCCCAAAAGTCTGCGGTTTTAATATCTAATTGTTCATATGCAATTTATGTCGTCTCATACATAAGCATTAGTAAAATTAAACACTTTTGGTGTAACATTCATAACATTATCTTTAATAGTGATTCGGCAACTGTTGGAGAAGACAAAGTGACTCCCAGGTCGAAACCGGAATGTCCGAAAAAATCTTCGAAATAGGTAGCAACATCATAAGCCAGCTTCAATTGCATGGTTATCAACATTTAAAGTTATTTTAGAGCTGTTCTAGCGGTATTCTTCCGGTTTCGCTATTAATAATATTCCAAGTCATTTTCACTTTATCTGGACGAATTTTTTAATTTTATTTTAAAGTATACGGCTTTTTTCGTAAATAACACACTTTTAAATATTTCAGAATAGGCGCTAACATGTGCACCAAAGTTATTGTTATGGTTATATGTCTTTGATCATAAAGCTCATATAATCTCGCCTGTTTATGGATCTCCACTGCTGCCCACCACTAAACACTGCAGAACCTTTAGATTTAACTGTTTTAGGCGTAAATATAGTATTAAATTCTTTTCTTATTAAAGTGAATAATGTACTAAAAAGTACATGGATTTTCACCAATGTAAATAATTAACTTTTGTAAATATTACTTGAACTTCTTAATACGCTTTTATACATAGGAACAACATCTTGTTTCAGAACTTTCTTTTGTTATATATCATTTTATCTATTTTAAAGGAGTGTCTGACCAATGGCTCGAAGCAATATTTTAATAATTGACTTATTTAATGGTTGGCAATTAGTATATATTATCTATACAAATATTGAAATATGTTGTATTATTTTAATTAGGTTTTATCGTATGTGCCTATTAATATTGGCATAGTTTATGGCCATTATTTTAACGATGACACATTCCATATTGACTTTGTCCTATTTTAACCCTACTTTACAGTTTTAAAGTTCAAAATTAAGATGTACTTCAGGGTTTGTTTGGAGTACCCAAATACAAAAAATAAAACTGTTTTATGTTCAACAGAGACGATATACATAGAAAATTCTCATCCTGTCAGTTTTATCAAATTTTCAAAGTCTAAGTTCTTTTTTGAAATCACCTCAAGTATGTGCCATTTTTTTCACAAAATCGGTAGGAGTGGTTTAGATAAAAGACGGACAGACAGACATATGTACGGATTTTTACTGCAACAAATTATTTATAATGAATGGTTTTAGGTAGAAATTTTAAACTTTTTCGTGTGCCTTTTTTTGTTATTTCAATAAAAAAAAATTTGTTGCTTTTAACAAAATGTACACGAAAAAGTTAGCCATTTTATCTATGAAGGGCAAGGACGCTGCAACATATCAGCAAAATCATAAGAAAGAACTACAAAGATACAGAAAAGTGATATAAAACGGGCACTTTGATTACAGGAAACAAAATGAATTTCTTCTGTCACCTTATTCAAAAAAAAGGAATCTTTGTTATCCGTCTTAATTTGCCTTTTAAATTACGGAAAGCACATTGAAGTGGTCGCAAAAGAAGAGTAATAAATAACGAGTAGTTATACTAATCCACCTAGAAAGGAAATTTTGTTTTGTTTTTTGATTGTTGGAAATATTTTAACCTCAGTAGCTAAACATGACAAATTTTATATGTATTTTGAGAGTACTTATATTGAAATTTGTTATGAGTATTTTCTATTGATTTAATTATGTAGTAAAGAATAAAGTTTGTTATGCGACTTTATATTAGATATAGTGTTCGTTTCCACTGAAATGAGTTATTTTTCTAGAAAATTTGTGATTGTATAGGAGGCTGCTTATAAACAATCAAAATTTGTGTTCTCGCTGAAGTAGATTAAATGTATTATTTAGACGTGAGATGAAATTAAAGCTAGTAACAAAGAAAGCAATATTAATATTTATATTAATGAGAGATAACTTTACCTGATATAAAATTTATCTCTGTTCAATAAAATTTTCAAATGAACGATGAGGCGGATGTTACGAAATTTTAAAATTATAAGTAAGGATAGATTTCTGTAGCATATAATTTTTAATTTGTTTGAATAAAATAGGATGTTTAATAATGCTTATGTTTATTATGTATTGTTCAATAAAAATATGACTGGTAATAAAAACAAGACTTGAAATATTACCTTTTTTAAGTATAGAAATTTGTAACCCTCAAAGGCTGTTTTCTTTTGTCTAATATGATTGTAATGTGATAAGTTTATTTCAAAGTGATAAGTTCAGCGTTTATCAGCCAAAATCGCTGTAATCTGAGTGTTTGTTGTATTTGCGACTGCATATGCAATCGAAGTTTGATTTTTAAGGTAATGCGGCCGATAATAAAAGTGAAATTATTCTAATACAAGTAAGTCTAAAATTTTAAAATGGCTTGAGTTTGCTAGAAATTTCAAAAACGAAATAGAAAAGTGTCCTCGGCTCTTATTGAACCAATACATCTGTCAGTCTTTCTTTATTGAAGTTTCTTAATACAATTTTCATACGCAGTTTAAAATTAATCAAAAGTCGGTAGGCCATGAGCAAAATTATGCGGTACATATTTGACAACAGTAGTACGTTCAATTTAGGTAAACATTCATAGCGTTAACATGTGATTTCCATCCCATATAATTGGTAACTGGCTAATTTTATAGCAACAGTCAAGTCAAGAGTCACAAGGTCAAAATGGAGTTGAAACTTTTCTGAAATTGCTTTATCTAATTTTGGTCATTAAAGGTATTTCCATTATTTTCTAATCGTCATGAAATAAATAACTTCCAAATTTAACTGGTAAGGTGAGTAAACTTTTCAATTTTTGTTCGTTAGTCATGCCTGGCCAATTTAAAACTGATGATCGATCAGCCAGCTTATTCTAAGCACAGATAAGATAAAAAAACTTAGTTGTAGAAGAGAAGCACCCTGTTAGATAGGTTCTTATTTCTGGAAGGGTATTGAATAGGAAATACATTGCGTCGTCATATCGATCACAACCCCAGTCAACGGACAACTACTTAGGGCTCCCAACCACTTTTTGCCTTTCTACTTAATTCTCCTCTTCTTCACCGACATATTCGGCACCAGTTCTGGCAGCAATAAAATCTCCGTTCTACGCAATAACCGTATTCTCCTATGTCCCACTCACCGCAATTGATTTTATCCAATCCATTTAATTTAAAAGAAGGGCTCGAAAACATTTGTCAGACGCGACGGATTCAATTTATATATATATACATACATATATAAATTGGAATCCGTCGCTCTACTAGCCGACTATTGCATGAAAGTTGACCTGCCACAGTGTTGCTGCGGCTAGGTTTATTTAGTATTAAAGGTGTCAATTTGAGGGTTTATGGCAAACTGACTGAAGACGACGACCAAAATCTTTCCTCTGTTGATATCTTTGCAAAATTCCTACACAAAAACAGTTCGTCGAAAATTATTGTTTATTTAATTTACTTTTCTAATGATAAGGGATATTCACCAAAAACATAATTTTTATGTATAGTAGCAGGAAGAATAAAAACAACAAAAGTTTATTATATCTGTCGGGCGCGTAAGGAAACAACTATCGTTTGAAATAATAAATAACGAATATATAGTACCTTTAATCTTATCATCCGGTTGTTAAATATGACATAAAATATTTTCTATGATACTACAATATTTTTTATTATCTTCGTGGTTTGTAAAAATTCATTTATAATTTTTATATTTTATGTTGTTATGCATGTTAGGAATGCCATTATTATTATATTATTCATTACTTTTTTTATTTTAATCGCTTGGTAAAAAATAACGGCGTTATGCAGTTGTATTTTTTGTTTTAAACAATAAATAATACAATTACAAATTTGGAAATGACCAAACTAACTAATTTTTAGCAATTACTTTTTTACTCCCAATTTCTTACATTTTTCATAAGTTTATACTATGAAACAGTTACACTAATGACACACACAACGCAAATGAATAGATGTCATCAAGTGTCAACGGTTGTAGCAAACATTTTGCATTAACATAATTTAAAAATAAATCGGAATAAAACAATATAGCGACTATAAATAAAGATTAAGAAGAGATTGAAGAAGAGAAGAAGATTAAGCTATTCTATCTTTAAGTTGGATTAACCAGTAAGCATTGTGTGTAACTATATTTTAAAATGGTTAAGTAGTTTAGATTTCATCGCACAAACACGGACACACAGATTTATATATTAAGATATATATATATATAAATTGAACTGTCATATATACATACATAAATATATATATAGAAACACCTGTAGCCTAGTGGTATGGATGTGCTTTTAGAAACCGGAGGTCGGGTTCGAATTTGCGGGGCTCAAACAATGTTGTTGTTTTAGTTAGTTAGGGCACGAAATGACTACCCAATTGTCTGAAAAGCAGATGATCCATGTTGATGCACATGTAAAAAGTCGGTCCACCCCATCAACCCGCCATTGACCATGGTGGGGATACGGTCCAAACCCGTATTAGGGAGGCTGGTGTCCAGCAGTGGATCAACAGCTGATGATGTATATATATATATATTTATTATAGTTTTAATAATTCATAATTTTTTGTTTTTACCAGTGCACTTACTTTAGTTTATCTTAACCAATTTTAAGGTTAGATAATGCCTAAGCGATGAAGTCGGCTAAGTATAATTGTAGCAAAATATATAGATACTGTTAGGATATTGTTTTAAACAACGAAAATCCCTTCTGTACGTGAGGCACAAAAGTTGTCCTATAATATAGACTATAAAACGTAAGCAATTAGGAGTCTTTGATATGATGAAGATAGTAACCTGCTGTGCTACCTAACATTTCGTATGTTACGTCAAAAGTGTGACTTATCGCCCAAATAAAGATTAAAGTTTTGTATTTTAAATAATACAATTCATTAGTATTTATATATTATCAATAAGGATTTATGAGCATAATTATGAATACTGCTTAAGCACCCAGAAATCAAGTAATGCTTCTTTAAAAATGTCTTTATTAAATTTTTTTCGAAATGAAATATAGGATTGGTGGATATTCTCATGAATGAGAAATATAATGCCAGCAATGTCACTGTTGGAATCGGGTAATAAACTTGACATCTTGCTCACAGTTCCTATTTTTAGATCCTATTTTTGGACGTGCAGTTGGATGAAGGAACGGGAAAGCTTGAACTCAGCAGATATAAAACTATATAAGCCACAAAGAACTTTAGAACTAGACCAATCATAACTTTATAAAACTCAGTCTTTAAGTCTGAACGGTGAATTACAAGGGAGCTTTAACTTTGTAAGAAAACGTGAATAACCACTCCTTTATCAAACTGCGAAGAATAATTTACGCTTTAAAAAAGTTAGGCGGGACAAGAAGGAGCGACTTTGCAAGCTAGGGTCATTACGAAAGTTGACCACCAGATGGAACCCCGTGGTACCATGTTGCTGAATGGGTCAGTCCAACTTTGCGCAGACTGGTAAAGTTACACTAAGTAAAGTTATATTAGATGAATTAAACTCAATAACGGATGATAGAAGATATCTTTACAGAAAATGAACGAACTGACAATTATAGATAAACGCATCAATTAAACCCTTTTGAACAACTGAAGGTAGAAAGAATCAAGCTTCCAATGGATTCATACAGTAAAGAAGCCTTCACCAAAATAAAAAAGAAATATTAAGCGAAAGAGAGTATTGTCACATTTGATCCAAAAATTACTAATATTATCCACTGATGTTTTACCACCAGGGCGTAGTAGTCCTATCACACAGATTTAATTGACGGATCAGAGACTCATTGTCGGGTTCTCGAGAACATTATCAGACAGCGAGCCACCCGACAAAGAAGTCACGTAAGGATTCACTGGTCACTAAAAAATTTTGTACTAATTTCTAGAACATCTGTAGATGAAAACTACAATGGGGTCCTCAATATTTATAGGCTAGTGCAAATTAAGCTTCCAGTAGCTTACGCGAAAATAATTTGATTATTTACTGATAGAGAGATAGCTCAGTTTAGTATATTTCAGCTATTTCTACTATTATGTCTAATGGCATTCTCACTGTGGGGAATGCAGAGATACCACGATCTTTTGTCCTCCAAAACGTGCAATTCAGCAGTCAGTATAACCCAACACAAAGAATCGTTAAGAAATTTTGATCACAGAACAAAATGAACTGTTAGTTCTCAATATATATTTTTAAAAATTCTAATACAGTAAAAATAGATATGATTTCCTAAGACATTGTGATGCACATGATTTTTAGATACAAGGAACAAATATAATAATTTCCAGCACCAGACTGCGAAGAAGTCAAGAAGTCTTTAATGGGACAATGTATGTTTTTACAACAAAATCCCAGTAAACGTTCAGAATTTAACTATTAATAAATTTAAAAGGTAGCCAAGGAACGTTTGTGTGTTAAAGGTAATTACGATATTAATCAATTTTAAATAACACAGCCTGGTAATGGAATGCTCATCAGGTCTCTTGTTTTAAAACTCGTCGTATTATGTAATGCCGAATTATCAAATTGTTTGTTATTTTAAAGATGACAGTAAAAATAAGCTCCGCTGAGTTTTTCTCGCTTTGGTTCTTCTTCAGATCTGAGGCGTCTTTTCCGAACTGGCAGTAAATTAGACAATCAATATGTTAAACTTCTATATTGAATAAAGATATTTGAATTTGAATTTGAATAAAATTAAGGTAATGTTAGTTGGATTTATAAATTTCAAAATAATACAAATCCATTATCAACATAATAATAAATATTTCTGTCGAAATATTAACTTATAACTTCTTTAATTCATCAGACATCTCTCGCATGGAAACCATATTTGATCAATTTAGCAAAATGTGAGAAATAAATACTGAACGCATATTTTTTTGTTAACTCGTTGCTCTGCTCCACTTTGAAAATTCTTTGTTTCTATGATCATTGATTGTAGTTTAGAAGGTATTCGAGAATTACCATAATTAAAGTCATCGAAAATCATCAGTTCCTATCACGTTTGACCAAGAAATTTGTGTAATTTGTTTGTGTTTGTGTTTTTATACTGGCTATTTTACTTAATCGGGGATAACATTAGAAGGAATTTCGAGACAAACCACACGAACTAAATGACATCGTACATGGATGTCATTTCTATGTTTCACTACAATAGGATTGATACATGTTATAAATACATGACCAATTACATATTTATACTCAAATGCGTCATGGAAATTAACTAACACATACGCTCTAAAATAAGTACCTTCTACTTCGGAGAGACTGCCATTACATTAAACACTTAGTGAAACAGTATTCAATGTACCATAAAAAGTGCTACGTTGATTTCGATTATATTTCCTGCAGAACTAGTTATTGGTCGTACTGAATATGATTCCCTGTATTTCCATTTCAACCTAAGGCCAAGGCTAAATCACAGCAAATAAATAAGATCATTATCTAAAACTTACTTTTACCAAATTTTACTTACGGATTCGAGACGAGATAGGACTGCTAACCAGTTTTTACAATTTTAATTTTTAATGCTTGCTTGGTTTTGATATTTAATGTAAAAAATTAGCTTATTATATTTGATATGTTACTTAAGTTACCAAAATAACAGATTTTTATTTATTATCTGTGTCATTTTTGAAGGTACTAAAGCTTTTGGTCTGTCATTACAAAACGCAACTGGTTAGAAACTCACATAACTAAAGTTTTCTGGATTGATAGGAAAAGGAAGTATAATTACAGAATGAGGAACCACAAAACTTTCTTTTTGATGACCTTAATAACAATACACTTAAAAGTTTATTAGAACTGAGTTAAAAATATTTTTACCACGTTAGGAATGATAAAGATCACCAACTGATTTTCAATTTTACTTTCTTACAAGACCAGGTTTTGATATAATTTGGCTTAAAATACCGCTGATAAAACCCAGACGAGAAACACGTCCGTTTCATTTTATCACAAATCTATTTCTGCACGTTAATTTTTCCTTGAATAGAAAAAACATTTTAAAGCAACATTTGTTAGTTAGTTAAATATTAGTTAATCTAAATGTTTTATAGAAAATTCACTTTGTATTTATTTAGTTTATTCCAAAACCATCGCGTTAAAAATAAATAACAGAGAAAATATGATTTAATACACGTTTCATTATCGTTAAGAAAAATGTTCTATTTAAACGTTTAAAAGAACCTTTTCTATATTATATCATACACTGCTCAGCCTCTTTACCACGAATTGTGTTGCCAAGTATCCAAAGTAAATACTAACCTTTATGAATAAATTAACGTCTGCAATCATTAACTGGATATCGTGTTTTAACGAATAATTTCAAATGTCATCAAATTTCTCGTACTTCCTAAGATACTGCTTGGTAAAGCTTTTAGCAAACTATACTTGAGCATTTAATATGTACACACATTGGTCTCCCAGGCTATGTAAACCATATTTTTCCTAATTTTAAGGTTTTGGTAGGATCGAATCAATTAAGTATTTGAACAACTGTTTATAATATACTGTAAAATAGACCAAGTGACTTCAAGTTAATTTTTTTCAACTTTTAGTCCTGTGCTTTACCTAATACCTTTCTTATTTTAAACAGAAAAAGTATATTTTGAAATTAAAGTTTACTTTAGTAAAAAAGAGTCACGGCAATGTTATTTAGACATATTTTGTATGGTGTTAGAATTATAACTAAATTTCATGTATGATTTTAAAATCTAACCCACTTCTAAAATTATTTACTCTGAAAATTCTTTTGTCTTTAAAATTGATGAAGATTATTGTTTACAATTAATTAAATTTCAAATTCTTTTTTCATTATTTATTAATTAAATCAACAGAGTTATTAAGATAAGTATGCAGGAAGATTTATATTTTGGTTTAGTATATTTCGCCCATAAGGTTTTTACCCTTTTTCAAGCTATGCTTAACTTAAGTTAGACACTTGACGTTGATCCTTTGTACCTCACGTTAGCAGAGAGTCAAGCAACAGATGCACTTTTTTTAGACCACAGTGGTTAAAAATTAAAATTAAGGAGCGGTTATTAGGGAGACAAAAAGATAATAAAGAAAGTTTAAAAAAGAAAATCAGTGGATACATTGTGAAACGGAACATGATTTCTAATATTTTTCATCTTCTTCTAATATTTCATTTGGCTTGCAATAAACAGGTAAATTTATTTAACCATTTACGCAATCATCATCAGCTCAGGCATAGTCCGCCGGCATAGTGCCCCTGCATGCACGCTCTCCACATTTGGACCGTCAACCGACAAGCGTGAAGTCCAACAACGTATGTCCAATGGGTTGATAGGTGAACTGACTTTTTAAATGCCCATCCGACGGTTAGATCGTTCATTTCTTTTGTGACACCTGGGTGGATCGGCCCACCTGTCCAAATCAACCAGAAAAGACAATTATAATTACATTTTAGATTTAAGGACCTCTATCTGACAAATAAAAGATCATACTTTTTGCAATTAGATATCAATTCACATGCGTCTAATTCTGGCAATTTATGTATTTATTTACCTTTTGCCTTTCCTGGACTACAAATAATTCAAGACCAAAATTAACCAAGTTTTGTTTACAAGATCTGAAACATGATCTCCGCAACGGTTTGTGAACCTTGAAAGACCTATAACACCCAGTCACAAAACGTGCGGTTTAAAGTGTAGAATAAATTTAAACAATCTTCACACCTTTTAACATAGTCGGCAGTTTTCTTTATAATACTAAATACAACAGCGTTACCAATAAGGGCTTAACTATATAAATCTGTAAAGGAGCTTCTGACCCTTAAACAAAACAAGCAAAATTTTAATAAAAATATGGCTGACTTCAAAACCGTGTATACCTTAACCACCTGCAATCAAAGCGGTAGACAATGCTCTGGCTGGCACGAAACGCCCTGCGACATTCACAGCATCGCGCATTTGAAATCTCGTTGATATACTAAGTATTTTTGCGTACATCGTCGGTGCTCATTTCAAACGTATAGAATTTATAAAATGATTAACTTTGAGAAGATCTACATTGTTTATCTGAGCTTCTTTAAATACGCCCATTAACAAATTTTACAATCGACATGGTTTTGCGGATCTTCTAAAAATATGTGCTCACTTAAATAATCTTAGAGTTCTAGATTCGATACTTCAGCGGCAGTATGCCAGGATTGAATTAGATAAATATACAATGAGGCAGTAAATATCCTCTTCGTGAAGTCTAATATGCTAGCTTTTTACTCAAAACATTTTGTTTATAATATTAGAAAATTCATGATGGTTGAATCCGAATATACTCGATATTCGATTATAATATCTTGATTTTCTATCTTACCGGCGTCCTTCAGAAACTTAATTTTTTTTTATTACGAGTGTTATAGGAGGACAACTGTGTTTAATTGGCGTTAGGTCTCCACAGGTGACCGTTACTGGAAGTACTATATCGCTTATTTTGTTGTAAAACCTGTAGTGTATAAGCAGTTACGTCTTCTGGTATGTAGCCCACCGTATCTAGCGCAAATCACTGGTTAAAAGAGACAAATATCCTGAACCTAAAATATCAAATAAAGTATTATAAAAGTAGCACTATACTTATTCTATCAACTACCTATTTACAACTATTTATAACCCATCCGAGAATACGAAGCTGCAATAACCAATTGAAACTAATATGCTTATGAATTTTAGCTTTAGATTTTTCTGATAAAATAAAAATTAAAACAAGCTTGTTTAAATTTTTTGTTTTTAAAGCAACTTTGTGTTAAAAATAAAAAACACTTATTTGCTGACGTATATTAATATAATCCTAATATGACATAAAGATAAACTTAAAAGCCAATGGTAGATGTTTTAGTTTACTTTACAGAAAACAGTGCGAAAATGATTTAGAAATTGGGTGAATTGTGTAATAACTATTGATTGTTTGGTTTTTAAGTCTATATATTTTATGCTATTGGTGAGAAATTTTACGTTAATTTAAATTAATATTATATTATTTATTATTTATTCCTTGAAGAAGTATTTAAAACAAGAAAATAGTTATTAGATTAAATATATGTCATTATTTGATAGAGCCAAAATATAATGTGAAAATGATAAATAACTTGTGCGTATTATTTGTTTATTTATTTAATAAACATCAATGAATTTAAGACTGCTACCAGATTTTTGTCCCCACAACACACATCTATGACTTTTGTCCGTGCAACAGGAAAAATGTCCATGAGTGTAACTGAAATATATATTGTATTATATCTATTAGGGTGTTGTGATGATGTGTAATGATGATTGATGTGTATGAGCACAATATCAGACCCAAAATGTATGGTCATGGTTTCTGGACGATGAAGATATTCTATACCAGCATTGTTGTTCTCTACTTTGTCCTTACTTTTACCTATTACAATTTGAAAGTGGCTAAAATTAAGTTAGATAAACACCACTTCTGGTCTGCTCGAGTACCTAAATAATAATGAAATATCATTGTTTTCTGGTTCAGCAGAGAGCGACCCATAAGTGATTGGTCCCTATTTCAAACCCTATAAACCAGTTATACTGCAATATTTAATAGTCATGTTATTTTTTTGAAAACAACTTTACATGTACCTTATTTCACAAAATCCGTGAGTACTTAGGGACATACAAAAAGATTTGAAGGAAAGACAGACAATGATTTTACTGCTACAAATTAAATTGAAAACAATTGTTTTCAGAACACAATATTAAAATGCCTACGACAAAGTTAGCACTTTATTCATATACATAGGATGATTATGTAGTTATGAAACTGTTGTAACTTAACTTTGACCACACTCAACAAAACCGACGGAATATACAAAGATACAGAAAGGATATGTAACGGCACTTTCCTGATTACAGGAAACAAGCAATTTCCTTTTGTCACTTTATTCAAAAAGGAATCTTGTTATTCGTCTTTATTTGCCTTCTCAATTACGGAAAGGTATATTTGAAGCGGTCGCAGTAAAGTAATAACAACGAGAAGTAGATTTTAAATCCAATCAGGAAAGGAAATTTTTGTTTTTTGTTTTGGATTGTTGGAAAATTTTAACCCTGCAAAGCAAATAGGACAAATTTACGCGCGATAACAAAATGCTGTAAATTGCCATTTGGAGTATTTCTATTGATTTAATTACGTGTAGTAAAGAAAATAGTTTGTTATACGACTTTATATTAATTATATTGTCTGTTCCATCAAATATTATTGAATTATTTTCTAAGAAAAATGAGAGAAGGAAAGCCAGCACTATCAAAACTTTAAAAGGTTCGCGCCACAAGCATTAAATGTATTATTTAGACGGAGATGAAATTAAGGCTTAGTGACAAAGCACATTATCATGCATATAAGACAACATTTAAGATATAAAATTTATCCTTCTATTTATCAGGTACTCAAATCAAATTACGGATACACACGTTGCTGGCTGAGGAGCATGAGGCATTTAATATTGAGCATAGATATCCAAACGAGACGAGGCGTTGAATACGAATTTGACCAATAACTGGGTACACATCATCAGCCTTTGTTAGTCTACTGCTGACACAGGCCCCCAATACACCTCATCCATTAGGGGAGTTTCGACCGTATCCCACCACGCTGGTCCAATGCGGGCGGTGGGTGGACTGATCTTTTACATGCCCATCCGACGCATGGATCATTTTACTTTAGATAATTGGGTTATCGGCCAGTTCATTCCTAACCAACTAGGAAACAACAATGAAAATTTGTTGCATCCCGCAGTGATTCGAGATACACGACCCCCGGTTTCAAAAGCACATGCCCATACCACTAGGTAATATGGAGAAAGTAGCAACTGGTAAATCACACCGAATGAAAAGACCAAGTCAAGAGTCAAGGTGTCAAAATGAGTTGGAAAAATTTGTCTGAAATTATTTTATCAATTTTATCATCAAAGCATATTTCTATTATTTTCTAATCGTCATGAAATAACAAAATCACCCAACAGAACAACATCTTGAACTGCAAATTATTCTCTCTGCTCGCCTTCCATATTTGCAAACATTTTCATTTATTTATATTCTCTTTTTTCTATTCTTTATCGATGACAATCGCTTAGGCTCTAACCACTCTTTATTCTCTACTTAATTCTCCTTCACCGACATAATTGTCTTTTGTATTTTCGGAATTTCGGTTCAATAACAATAAAGACCTCCGTTCGACGTACAACCGTATTCTCCTATGTCCCACTAATTGTACTGATTTATGTAATTTATCATTTTTTATCCAAATATATATATAAATCTATTCAAATAAACTGATTTATTTATTATAACTTTCATTCATTTATGATTTTGTTTACCATTACTCACCTTAGTTTATCCCAACCATCCTACGGTTAGTTGGCAGGATAATGCCCAAGCACATACCGCCTTTGCACAATGGTGTTTGTGCAAAAGCAACAACAGATACCGCTTTAAAAGCACTTAGGTAATCCCATTCGGTACGAAACGTACGTGCAATGTCCCTAGCAATATAGACTTAAAAACAAATCGCAAAAGCACCAAAGAGCTTTCGTAATATATCGTTCGGCGTCAGTGATATTAATCTGGCGCAATGCAGCAGTATGATTTTGTATGATGCCTGTGTCGGCGTTATGCATGACCTCTCCGAACGCATGTTTATCGCCTGTAACTATTATTTTCAGTTTTGTATTATTTTGTGACAATAATAAATACAATTAAGGGATTTCAAAGTTGAATTAAAAATATGGTTTACATTGCAGAAAGGGAAGTAAATCTTATAAAAAGGTGTTTAATTTTAAATGAAATTTAGGATTAAGGAAGAATTACCCGACTAATTGCGGATACTGATTAGCCTTAGGATATTTTATCTAGGAACTGGAATTTAAATAAAACACTAGGGACGATTTATTTGAAGCAATTGATTACAAAAATAAAATGTGTTAGTTATTTTTGAAAGAAATTTCACAAGATGGTATAAACTCATAGGGGCCATATACTGAATATTCGTATAAAAATTTTCTATTATTCATTTTGCTACTGGGTGCAAAAGGTATACAGAAAATAT
Organism: Lamproptera curius; assembly: GCA_029286875.1. Lineage (NCBI taxonomy): Eukaryota > Metazoa > Arthropoda > Insecta > Lepidoptera > Papilionidae > Lamproptera > Lamproptera curius. The sequence goes on from JAGSMT010000483.1 coordinate 16,408, forward strand.
ACATTTATAGAAACCGGATCGCAGGATATTTTATGGTGCACTATAATAGGTTCATCATGCACAGGTCACTCACTTTCATAATTAATTAGACGGATAACCGACGGAGAGAGAAGAAGTAAGACCTAATTTTCAGATGGCCATCTGAGGTATGAACAATCTTTTAACCTTAAAAATAGGAAATGATATTAAAGCGCAACCTGCAGTGATTCGGATCCCACAACCTCACAAGGTCTTTAGTGCTGCAGTTCATCACCATGCTATGGAGGCTGTTTTGAGAGTATAGACTATACCTGTAGAATAGTATATTGTTATAGCGGTTACGGGATAGAAATTCAAGACTATAATTTACACTACTGGTTCTACAGACGTTATTTTGTTAATGTGTATCTAGTATCTTTAAAATAATAAAAAAATCATCATCATTAGGTCTGTGATAGTCCACTGCTGTGATAGGGCCTCTCCTAACACACCCTATCCATCAGGGAGTTATGGACCGGTCCCACCACGGCTGGTCCAATGCGGGCTGGTGGGTGGACTGACTTTTACGTGCCCATCCGGCACTTTGGATCATCTGCGATTTTTAATCGGTGATCAGCCGAATGCCCCTAACCAATCAGGGAACCAACAATGAAAAATTTATGGTCGAGTCCCTGCAGGATTCGGAACCCACGACTTCCGGTTTCTAAAGCACACGCCCATACCACTCGACTACGGAGGCTGTTAATAGCTACGGTAAGAGTTAAACAAAGTTAATAATATTCAATAGTATTTTTATATTTCTTATTTATCTTAAAATATTTATTATAAAGTAATTAAAAAATTATATGTTCATACTACAGCTTTTATGACAAAAAATAAAATTGTTAAAAATCTGTTCAAGGAGCGGCTCAAAATGAAAAATAAAAAACATATTGTTTAAACTGAAATTGGGCTTCAAGATATTAGGCGTATACTAACACTTATCTAGTCAAAAGTCATTAAAAAATTTTGAAAAGTATTCAAGTTAGTATCCGCACTTTCCCCACAGTAGAAATGCTGTAAGACATTACATACTGTGGAAATAGCTAAAGTATACACCGGGCCGTCTCCACGTCAAATAATTGTCTGATTTTCTTGACAGCATATACTGCAGAGCTGAGTTTATTCGACAGTCTATTAATATGTGAGGCCCCACTGCAATCTGGTATCTATTGTTATTCCCAGAACACGGTTGACTCAACAACGTCTATCTTCCTCATCTATAAACACTTCACATTTACTCGGTCTTACATTTGAGTCATAAATTTACGTATTTTTTTTTTTTTTTTTTTTTTTTCAGACAATGCAGGCAGTCGCCAGCTCGCCACCTGATGGAAAGGTCAATGACACCCATAGACGTTGACAATACCAGTGGTATCGCCGACGCGCTGGCCTACCGAGACATAGGGTGTTAAGTCTTGCTTACCCAGTAACATGCTGGATGGTGCCCTTCAACCGAAACGCAGCAGTGTTTTTGCCACCACTGCTCGCGTTAAGAAATAGGCACCGCGTGGCATCAATTCAGATTTGTCCTTCGTAAACAGGGACCTACCACCTACTTTTGTCTTCTTCTGTTCAGTAGCAAACGGCTTGACACTAAACCGTGCGCCACTTCTAGAGAGTAATATTTAGCATCGTCATTTATTGATGTGTGTCGTTTAACTTAAAAATTAAGGAAGTATCATCAGCAAAATAATACTATCTGCCGTTTTTATTAATAATATATGGTAAATCATTTATATAGATGAGAAAGAGAAAAGGCCCAAGAATAGACCCTCAGGGACACCCATATTTACCGGCGCCCTGGAGATCTTTACCATTCACGTCAACCTCTGAGTTCGAAAATGCACGAAGACAGAAGACTGAGGCGGTGTTTCATAACCATAGTGACGTGTAATTTCCTGACCAAAGTTTCATGCTGTACGTAACCTCAAAAGCTTTTTGAGATCGCAAAATGCTCAAGGCATCCTGCGACGCTTCCCCAAGCTCAAAGATGCTCTTAATGACATAACGCCAGCATCAATCGTGGAGCGACCCCTCAGTGAAGCCAAAAATGTTTGTTATTAATGAGACAGTTAATGTTAAATGTTTCATTAATTGGTTTAATAATAGTCAAATATTTTACTAAAAGTAGGCAAAATAGATATAGGTCTAAAATTATTTGGGTCTATACACCTTGCTTTAAACCGGTATAACTCTACTGTGCTTCATTAGGTCAGGAACTCGCCTCTGGATGCTTACATTAAATATTGTTGCTAGATGAGGTGATATTACATCAATAACGAATTTACTACCTAACAGATTCCCAAAAGTCTGCGGTTTTAATATCTAATTGTTCATATGCAATTTATGTCGTCTCATACATAAGCATTAGTAAAATTAAACACTTTTGGTGTAACATTCATAACATTATCTTTAATAGTGATTCGGCAACTGTTGGAGAAGACAAAGTGACTCCCAGGTCGAAACCGGAATGTCCGAAAAAATCTTCGAAATAGGTAGCAACATCATAAGCCAGCTTCAATTGCATGGTTATCAACATTTAAAGTTATTTTAGAGCTGTTCTAGCGGTATTCTTCCGGTTTCGCTATTAATAATATTCCAAGTCATTTTCACTTTATCTGGACGAATTTTTTAATTTTATTTTAAAGTATACGGCTTTTTTCGTAAATAACACACTTTTAAATATTTCAGAATAGGCGCTAACATGTGCACCAAAGTTATTGTTATGGTTATATGTCTTTGATCATAAAGCTCATATAATCTCGCCTGTTTATGGATCTCCACTGCTGCCCACCACTAAACACTGCAGAACCTTTAGATTTAACTGTTTTAGGCGTAAATATAGTATTAAATTCTTTTCTTATTAAAGTGAATAATGTACTAAAAAGTACATGGATTTTCACCAATGTAAATAATTAACTTTTGTAAATATTACTTGAACTTCTTAATACGCTTTTATACATAGGAACAACATCTTGTTTCAGAACTTTCTTTTGTTATATATCATTTTATCTATTTTAAAGGAGTGTCTGACCAATGGCTCGAAGCAATATTTTAATAATTGACTTATTTAATGGTTGGCAATTAGTATATATTATCTATACAAATATTGAAATATGTTGTATTATTTTAATTAGGTTTTATCGTATGTGCCTATTAATATTGGCATAGTTTATGGCCATTATTTTAACGATGACACATTCCATATTGACTTTGTCCTATTTTAACCCTACTTTACAGTTTTAAAGTTCAAAATTAAGATGTACTTCAGGGTTTGTTTGGAGTACCCAAATACAAAAAATAAAACTGTTTTATGTTCAACAGAGACGATATACATAGAAAATTCTCATCCTGTCAGTTTTATCAAATTTTCAAAGTCTAAGTTCTTTTTTGAAATCACCTCAAGTATGTGCCATTTTTTTCACAAAATCGGTAGGAGTGGTTTAGATAAAAGACGGACAGACAGACATATGTACGGATTTTTACTGCAACAAATTATTTATAATGAATGGTTTTAGGTAGAAATTTTAAACTTTTTCGTGTGCCTTTTTTTGTTATTTCAATAAAAAAAAATTTGTTGCTTTTAACAAAATGTACACGAAAAAGTTAGCCATTTTATCTATGAAGGGCAAGGACGCTGCAACATATCAGCAAAATCATAAGAAAGAACTACAAAGATACAGAAAAGTGATATAAAACGGGCACTTTGATTACAGGAAACAAAATGAATTTCTTCTGTCACCTTATTCAAAAAAAAGGAATCTTTGTTATCCGTCTTAATTTGCCTTTTAAATTACGGAAAGCACATTGAAGTGGTCGCAAAAGAAGAGTAATAAATAACGAGTAGTTATACTAATCCACCTAGAAAGGAAATTTTGTTTTGTTTTTTGATTGTTGGAAATATTTTAACCTCAGTAGCTAAACATGACAAATTTTATATGTATTTTGAGAGTACTTATATTGAAATTTGTTATGAGTATTTTCTATTGATTTAATTATGTAGTAAAGAATAAAGTTTGTTATGCGACTTTATATTAGATATAGTGTTCGTTTCCACTGAAATGAGTTATTTTTCTAGAAAATTTGTGATTGTATAGGAGGCTGCTTATAAACAATCAAAATTTGTGTTCTCGCTGAAGTAGATTAAATGTATTATTTAGACGTGAGATGAAATTAAAGCTAGTAACAAAGAAAGCAATATTAATATTTATATTAATGAGAGATAACTTTACCTGATATAAAATTTATCTCTGTTCAATAAAATTTTCAAATGAACGATGAGGCGGATGTTACGAAATTTTAAAATTATAAGTAAGGATAGATTTCTGTAGCATATAATTTTTAATTTGTTTGAATAAAATAGGATGTTTAATAATGCTTATGTTTATTATGTATTGTTCAATAAAAATATGACTGGTAATAAAAACAAGACTTGAAATATTACCTTTTTTAAGTATAGAAATTTGTAACCCTCAAAGGCTGTTTTCTTTTGTCTAATATGATTGTAATGTGATAAGTTTATTTCAAAGTGATAAGTTCAGCGTTTATCAGCCAAAATCGCTGTAATCTGAGTGTTTGTTGTATTTGCGACTGCATATGCAATCGAAGTTTGATTTTTAAGGTAATGCGGCCGATAATAAAAGTGAAATTATTCTAATACAAGTAAGTCTAAAATTTTAAAATGGCTTGAGTTTGCTAGAAATTTCAAAAACGAAATAGAAAAGTGTCCTCGGCTCTTATTGAACCAATACATCTGTCAGTCTTTCTTTATTGAAGTTTCTTAATACAATTTTCATACGCAGTTTAAAATTAATCAAAAGTCGGTAGGCCATGAGCAAAATTATGCGGTACATATTTGACAACAGTAGTACGTTCAATTTAGGTAAACATTCATAGCGTTAACATGTGATTTCCATCCCATATAATTGGTAACTGGCTAATTTTATAGCAACAGTCAAGTCAAGAGTCACAAGGTCAAAATGGAGTTGAAACTTTTCTGAAATTGCTTTATCTAATTTTGGTCATTAAAGGTATTTCCATTATTTTCTAATCGTCATGAAATAAATAACTTCCAAATTTAACTGGTAAGGTGAGTAAACTTTTCAATTTTTGTTCGTTAGTCATGCCTGGCCAATTTAAAACTGATGATCGATCAGCCAGCTTATTCTAAGCACAGATAAGATAAAAAAACTTAGTTGTAGAAGAGAAGCACCCTGTTAGATAGGTTCTTATTTCTGGAAGGGTATTGAATAGGAAATACATTGCGTCGTCATATCGATCACAACCCCAGTCAACGGACAACTACTTAGGGCTCCCAACCACTTTTTGCCTTTCTACTTAATTCTCCTCTTCTTCACCGACATATTCGGCACCAGTTCTGGCAGCAATAAAATCTCCGTTCTACGCAATAACCGTATTCTCCTATGTCCCACTCACCGCAATTGATTTTATCCAATCCATTTAATTTAAAAGAAGGGCTCGAAAACATTTGTCAGACGCGACGGATTCAATTTATATATATATACATACATATATAAATTGGAATCCGTCGCTCTACTAGCCGACTATTGCATGAAAGTTGACCTGCCATAGGACAAATTTTATGTTAGATAAAAAATCATAAATTGCCATTTGGTATTTTCTATTATTTAATTACGTGTAAAAAAATAGTTTTTATGACTTTATATTAATTATATTGCCTGTTCCATCAATTTATTGAATTATTTTTTCTAAGAAAATGAGAGGTAGAGAAGGTAGGCAGTTAATATAATTATATCAAAACTTTGTGCGTCTGCGCTGCTACATTAAAATGATATTTAGACGGAGATGAAATTAAGGCTTAGTGACAAAAAAAAGCAATATTAATATGCATATAAGACAATATTTAAGATATAAAATTTATCTCTATTTAATAAATTTCAAATCAAATTACGATATAATACGTTAGCAATTTTGAAATTTAAAATTAATTTATTTTGATAGGTTTTCTCGAATATATACCTATTTGTTCTTTTGTTTGAGTTAATTTGGATGTTTTGATGATGTTTACGTTTATTATGTGTATTTGAAACAATAAATATACAGACTGGTAATAAAGCCAAGACTTAAACATCGGCTATTTAAGTATACAAATTTATAACCCCGCACCCTAAAAGCTGTTTTGTGCTTTGCTCCACGTGATTTGTTTTGTCAGAAGTTCTTTTCAATGTGATAAAGTTATACTATTATCAGCAATTAGCAATAATCGCTGGCAATAAACAGTCGTGGAGTTGGATTATTTGGAGTAATACGGCCTTTGATCGGGTCTTATTAAACCAACACTACATCTGTCGACTTTAATTTTATTAACGTTTTCCTCTGATAGTATTATTTACTGACAAATAAAGTTTCATTGATTATAATTGTACCAAGATAAATCACAAGTCATAAGAGCAAAATCACGCGGAATATATTTAACAACAAAACATTGTTCAAATTAGGTAGACATTTATAGCGTTGAATATTTAACTTCTATTCAATACCTGGTACACATCATCAGCCTTTGTTAGTCCGCTGCTGGACATAGGCCTCCCCCCAATACCACATCCTATCCATTAGGAGTTTCGACCGTATCCCACCACGCTGGTCCAATGCGGGCTGGTGGGTGGACTGACTTTTACATGCCCATCCGACGCATGGATCATCTTACTTTTCAGATAATTGGGTTATCGGCCCAAATTACCCTAACCAACTCGGAAACAACAATGAAAATTTGTTGCGTCCCCGCAGGATTCGATCCCACGACCTCTGGTTTCTAAAGCACATGCCCATACCACTAGGCTACGGAGGCAGTAATAACTGGTAACCACAATTTAATTAGCAACAGTCAAGTCAAGAGTCACAAGTGTCAAAATGAGTTGGAAACTTTTCTTGAAATTATTTATCGAATTTTGTCATCAAAGTATATTTCCATTATTTTCTAATCGTCGTGAAATAACAAAAATCACCTTAACAGAATATCTTGAACTGCAAATTATTCTCTCGCTCGCCTTTCCATATTTGGAATTTTTTATATTTATTTTATTTATATACTTTTTCTATTCTATTATCGACGACAATCGCTTTGGGCTCTAACCACTCTCTATTCTCTACTTAATTCTTCCTTCTTCACCGACATAATTGTCTTTGCATTATCGGTACCTCAGTTCCGTCAACAACAAAGACCTCCGTTCTACGTACAACCGTATTCTCCTATGTCCCACTCACCGTACCGATTTTATGCACATATCATTTTTTATCCAAATATATATATATAAATCTATTGAAATAAACTGATTCATTTATTATAACTTAATTACTTATGATTTTTGTTTACCATTACCTACCTAAGTTTATTCTAACCATCCTACGGTTAGCTGGTAGATAATGCCTAAGGCATTGAGGTCGCCTTTGAATACTTGTGTTTGTGCAAAAAGTTAAATAAATAGATACTGCTTAAAACAATTTAAAATCCCATTCGTACGAAACGTACGTACAATGTCCTTGCAATATAGACTTTAAAACAAATCGCAAAGCACTAAAGAGTCTTCGTAATATATAGTTCGCGCCAAAAGATATTAATCTGAAAAGCATTGCAGCAGTATGTTTTTGTATGATTTTCTGTTCAAGTCATGTTATGCATGACTTACCGAACGCATGTTTATCGCCTGCAACTAATATTTTCAGTTTTGTATTATTTTTGTAACAATACAATACAATTAAGGATTTCAAAGCTGAATTAAAAGAATATGGTTTAAGCACTGCAGAAAGGAAGTAAATTCCTATAAAAAAAGTGTGTTTAATTTTTTTTAAAATGAAATTTAGGATTAAGGATTCAATTGCAGATACTGGATTAGCCTTGAATATTTATCTAGAACTGGTATTTAAATAAAACACTAGGACGATTTATTTGAAGTAATTGATTACAAAAATAAAATGTATAGAATTATTTTTAAAAGTAATTTCACAAGTACGGTATAAATCCTCATAAAATATTATACGAATAATATTCGTATAAAAGTTTTTCTATTGTCCATTTTACGTAGATTGAGTGCGTGTCGAATACAGTGACCAATTTATATTAGAAATCAAGGATCTACGCAGGATTTTTTATACGTGCACTATAATGGGTTTACACGCAAGTACAGGTCACTCACTTTCATATTCAATTAGGACGGATAACCGACAGAGAGATGAAGTAAGACCTAATTTTCAGATGGCTATTCGAGGTATGGAACAACCTTTTAACCTAAAAATAGGAAATGACATTAAAAGTTGCCATATCCCTGCAGGATTCGATTCCACAACCTCATGTCTTTAAAAGCGTAAGCCCTACGCTATGTAGGCTGTTTATATACCTGCAGTGAACAACATATTGGTTATGATAGAATTAAGATCATAATTACACTACTGGTTCTAGGAAGCGTTATTTTGTTAATGTGTGTATCTAGCATCTTTTAAAATAATAAAAAAATCATCATCATTAGTCGTGATAGTCCACTGCTGTGATAGGCCTCCTAATACACCCTATCCATCAGGGTTATGGGACCGTATCCCACCACGCTGGTCCAATGCGGTTGGTGGGTGGACTGACTTTTACGTGCCCATCCGGCACTTGGATCATCTTACTTTTTAATCGGGTGATCAGCCGAAATTGCCCTAACCAACTAGGAACCAACAATGAAAAATTTGTCGAGTCCCGCAGGATTCGAACCACGACCTCCGGTTTCTAAAGCCACGCCCATACCACCTCGACTACGGAGGCTGTTACTAGGCTACGGTGGCAGTTAAACAAAGTTAATAATATCTAATAGTATTTTTATATTTCTCATTTATCTTTAAAAATATTTATTATAAAGTAATTAAAAAATTATATAATCATACTACAGCTTTTATGACAAAATAAAATTGTTAAAAATCTGTTCACAAGGAGCGGTCAAAAATAGAAAAATAAAAAAAACATATTTTTTTAAACAGAATTTGGGCTTCTTAAAGATAATTAAAGTATATTTTTACACACTTTCATTCTTTAGTCAAAAGTCATTAAAAATTTTGAAAAGTAATCAATTTAAGTTTTTAAAATAAGTGGAATCGCAATGTCGCAAAGAGCCAAAATCTAGTACTCCCTTCGCTTTTTCTATAGCTTTTAATCTAAGTTTGAAGCGAATAAACCGCACCTCCGAGATTGTTAAAAGAAATAAAAAGCCGTAGGAGTTCTGTAGAAGAGATGTTCGCCTATTTGCCAAAGAGAAAGAAATCTTCCATTTTTATGCTAAGGACTTTAAAAATGGGCCACTAAGTCGAGTTTTATGCCGCTTTTGCTTTTTTAGCTTTATTAAATATTGTTAAAAATGCTGTTTCTGTAAAAATAAATTCATCATATTTTGTATTCCATTTAATTTATATTATATATTCCCAACTTTCTATTTCATAATAGCAAATGAACAAATTATTAAAAGTCAAAATGTTTTGTTTTAAAGTAGAATCTGCGTTTACGCCCAACTTCATTCGGCTTTATTGAACATTTGCTTTCTTGTTTCATTTATAAGTATTTCAATAAATTATTGTTGGCCCCAATGTAAAATCAAAAACAAAATGTCGACTAAACGAAAGAAGTTGGTTAAAATTAAAACTGGATTTTCTTAACTCTTTAGTAATTCTTTTTCCTTAGAATAAAAATAAAAACAATTTATAAAACCTTAAGATCGTATAAGCACGTTCTTTCTCTCTCTCTCTCATTATTGTAAATATTCAATCTGATTCCTTAAAAAAAAGAAAATATTGAAAATCGCTCTTCGCTTATCAACCATTTACTTTTTATATTTAAATAATTGAATGTTATATGTAGCTAATAGTTTTCTCTAATCCGTGTAAGTTTTTGTCATTTAATCTATCATTCTTGTACTTAAGAATAACGTCAACTCAAAGAGTCTCAAGATAACAATACAAATCCCGACATTTAAAATGAGCACTTTATGTGGTTTGAAAATAGAAATGGAAAATGCTTATCTATTGTATTTTATTGTCTCAACCTTGTCTCGCGTTAAGAAATAGCGACAAAAAGCTTTTTATATTTGATAGAAATAAAAATAGTAGTTTTATAGTAAACCGTTTGGTTTACTTAATACAAAAATTATGTTAAAAACTAGAAATTTAAATAATACAGAACCTCCTCTTGTGATGTAATAGATAACATTTGGACCTAATATCGCTATGTGTTTATGTATTATTGGATTATCGTTATTGTCAAATAGTTTATTTAAACAATTTTAATCAAATAATCGTAATTAGCATTTTTTTCCGTAGCCATGATATGTTGTGTAACGGAATCATCAGAAAGGGAATTTAATTTGTTTTCCCCCAAGATAACAATAAGGCGCAAATTTTTTACTCGCCTATGTTTAGGCATTTGCTATGTAAACTTCACGTATTACTAAATATCCCTATGTCATGCATACGTTTTAGCGTATAAAAAATGGCATAATTTAGTTTCATTGTGTTTAATTGTTGAATCCTGGCTGCTACTTTATACATAGCTTAATAAATTACTATTTAAAATGTATTTATCACAATAGACGTCATCTGATTTATGGACCAACATATTTAGTATTAAACAGTTTTGACACACAGAGAGAAAGTGATAAGTGAATGAGGGTTACCTTAATACTATATGATAAAGTATGGAGCAATTTTAGATGTAAGAAGGTATTGATATATGCATTTTAGTTATTCCTTATGTAAACGCTCTTAAATGACTTAGATAAAATAATAGTTTAATTAATTAGATATTTGGAGAGAAAAATCAATCGAAAACAAGATATATCGTCGGCTGAAGTGAAATAAATTTATTTCAAAACAACACCCGTAACAAAATGCAAGTATTAAAGTTTGTGAGCGAACGCTATTCCTTCATTGGCTTTTGTTCGCGATAAAAGTAAGCAAGGATCGTAGTAAATACTCCAACTCTGTACAGAACTTCTTTTGTAAGTTTTGTGAATGTTGTTGGAACAAAAGTAACATTTATCCGGCCATAATATTTCTTCAGTATTTATGGCTTAAATGACATAGAAAGTTATTATCAATAACGTTACCTACAATAATGTCAAGATGTTGTATTCGTATCTTCTTGGTGAGACTGTTACCTAGCTATTATATATGTTATTAATTACTATATCGATGAGATGGCGTTTATGTAAACAATGTAAAGCCGTACGTAAAGCATTGTAATGGACTGATTGTCGCTTAGTGATTACGTAAGTGATAATTCACCATCTATACAATTAAATAAAATTGGACTGTCTGTTTGTAACACCAAAACAACCTTTTTTAAACTATTACATTCGCTGATACAACATTTTTTTTAATTTTTCTTCGTCTGTCTGTATATTTTGCCTAATATATGGAAAGTAGGTCCGATTTTGACGGACTTTGACTAGCAAATAGCTTAATGTAACTGAGACTCACTTAGGCTACATCTATTTAGTTATAAATTGAGACGTCACGTAATCAAGGATTTAGCTTTCTAGCCAAGTTGCAGACATGTCTCAAATAATAAGATCGATAGGAATTACCATGCTTCATGTTGTAATGATATTGATGTACCATAATAATAAATATAATGTGTATGTTAGTTTGATTCATAAATTTGCATAATATAAACAAATATCATTATAGTAATAAAATATTTCTCTGCCGGAATATTAACTTTTTATATACTCCTCAGGATCCAACTTTGAAAATTCTTTCGTTTCAATGATCATTGATTGTAGTTTAGAAGGTATTCCAGAATTATCAAAATTAACGTCATCGAAAGTCATCAGTCCCAATCACGTTGGACCAAGAAAATTGTAAAAGCCTATATCTGACAATGTTTTTAAGTTATTTCTATGTTTCACATTGATACATGTAATAAATACAGGATCAATCACATATTTATCTCAAATGCGTGATGGGAATTAACTACACGCATACGCTCTAAAGTCAAAGTCAAAGTCAAAATCATTTATTAAATTTAGGCTCTACTGAGCACTTATGAACCTCAAAAATTATCTATTTTCCACCGGTTCACAAACTCAGACCCGTCCAGAGACGAACCATGCAGAAACCCTTGGGCCTTTTTTTTAAATATTAGTATTTACAAAATTTGACAAATACATTTTTTAGTTCACCAGGGATTTGTAAGCGCCGAATATAAACTATTTCCACACATCTTGGTCCTCAATATAATTTATAACAGAATCAGTTGGTCGCTTGGCAGGATTTAATTTATTATACATTCTTATACAATTATACATGAAAGATTTTTTGGTTCGGGTCAGTCTAAATCTGGTAGCTCTAGGGCTCAATTCGACCCCTGCGCGGCCTAACATCTTTTTTAGCAAACATATGAATATTTTGACGCTTACATAATATTTTCAAATATGTATAGCGAGGGTAAAGTTAAAATTTCAGTTTATTAAAAACATTACATAAAGATTTCGTGTTAGGGCAATCTACAATCTGTTAGATTGTAGATTGCCCTAACTAGCCTGTTTGTAGTATGAACATTGTGTTCAAGCCGGCTGCAGATCCCCATAATAATAATCCATAGGACATAAGGCTGTGAAAGTACGCGTAATAAACTAGTTTTGCAGTTGCCTCGTCAGTCAGCTGCCCAATCTTGCTAGTCATGGCAAAGATTGCTGTACTTTTGGACTGCATCTTGGAATCAATAGAAAATCCAAGAAATGTAGTAGAGCTTACGTAAGGAATAACCTCATTGTCAATTTTAATATTTTGAAAATGTGGCAACTTACAAAAGAGTAAAACGTAGCATTTAGTTTTGTTCGCGTTAAGTACTAAGTTATTGGACGCAAACCAGTTTGACACAATATCAATTGCCCTATTTGGTATCTCAACGTTATGGTCATTTCTTTTAACCTTAGGAGTAGAGAAGTGTCATCTGCAAAAGGGCAACTTCGGACAGCCCTCTCCACTACCAGAGGCAAGTCATTTATATAAACCAGGAACAGAAAAGGTCCCAAAATTGATTCTTGAGGAACACCCATTCGCATAGGGAGTCAGATGACAGAGTGTCATTTACCTTTACATATTGATTTTCTATTGCGTAGGTAAGAAGATAGAAAATCAAGACAAACCCGTACACCGTAATACTTTAGCTTATTGATTAATATGGTCCAAACAGTCAAAGGCCTTGAAAGATCACAGAAGATTCCAATAGAATCGCAGAAATCCTCCCATGCTCTGTAGAACATGAGAGACCAACTTTATACCAGCATTTACTGTTGATCTACCTCTAGTAAAGCCAAATTGGTGATCACTTAAAATATCATGTTTGGAAAAGTGTACTAAAAGTTGTTCTAACATAATTTTTCGAAAATTTTACTAAGTGCTGGCAGTATAGAGATTAGTTTGTAATTTTCAATATTAACTGTACAACCCGATTTAAAGACTGGTACTATTTTGCTGAATTTTATTATCTGTGGGATCTACAGGTATTTATAGATGCATTATATATTATAACCAATATGGGGATAGATCTTGAATTATTAAATTTATTGCCCATGTTGATAAACCCCACAAGTCCTCTGTTTTCTTTTTATTTACTTTATTAAATGCCTTCACTATATCTATAGGGCTAACATTAAAAAATTAAAATCAGGGAAACATTGTCTATCCAATAGTTTTAGGTGTGATAAGGCTGAATCAGAACTAGAATTTAAGTGTTTTGTAGTTTCATGAGCTATATTTGTAAAGTAATTTGGAACTCATTAGTTACCTCAGCCTTTAGCTTAACAGTTTTACCCTGTACATTTAGTTCCAGGTCATTCCTCTGTTTTGTGTTTCTTCCTATTTCCGTATTTATAACTTGCCAGGTAGTCTTGATTTTATAAGAGGATGATTTAAATATATTGCCTTAGCCATCAAACAAACTTGTTTAAATATTTTGAGTACGTTCTCACATAGTTATGGAATTTTACATTAGATGTTAATGATTTTTGATCGTACAATAAATATAAATAATCCCTGCTACGCCTAATTCCCTCTAAAATAAGTACCTTCTACTTCGAAAAGACTGCCATGATATTAAACACTCAGTTAAACGGTAGTCCTTGCGCATAAAAGCGTATTGATTTCAGATTATATTTTGTATCAACTTAGTTATTAATGCATTGAATACGATTCCTCTATTTTCCATTTTATTCATGTAAATAGAATTGCAATTCAAAGCAAAAAATGAAGATTATTGTTTACAAACTTATACCAAATTTTACTTAGATTCAAGACGAGATGGGACTTACGCACTATTTTTTATAATATTAATTTTTAATGCACGCTTGGTTTTGATATTTAATGTAAAAATTTAGCTTGTCTTGTTTAATATGTTACTTAAGGTTACAAAATAACAGATTTTATTTATTATCTGTGTCATTTTTGAAGGTACTAAAGCTTTTGGTTCGTCATTACAAAACGCATCTGCAAACGCTAACGCAGATTTCGATAGAAAGGAAGCATAATTAATGGTATTGAAAACCAAGAGAACTTTCTTCTTTATTTTGTATACATAAGCAATATATACATAAGCAATATATATAATTTTAGCTGACCTTAATAATGCACTTAAAATTTATTGCTTCAAAAGAGGGTTAAAAGTAGTTTTTTTCCCACGTTACGGAATGGGAGAAATTATTTCAATTTAACTGGATTTTTAATTTTACTTCAAGAAGGTTTTAATTTGGCTCAAAATACCGTTGCATAAAAACGCAGACGGGAAATGTCCGTTTAATTTTTGTCACTAATCTCATTTCTGTACATTAGTTTTCCTTCAATAGAAAAACATTTTTGGGCCAAATATTTAGTTTATATAGAATAAAAATTCACTTTTGCATTTCTTTACTTTATTCTGAAACTATCGCTTTAAAAATAAATAAAAGAGTAATATGATTTACCATACGTTTAATTAATGTTGAGAAAAAAAAATGTTCCATTTAAAACGTTAAAACAACATTTTGTGTAATTGTTATAGACTGATCAGCCTATTAACCACGATAAATATACTACAAATATTCTAAACTCACCACTTTATGAATGAACTAACACCCGTAATCATTTAAGCGGAGCACCGTGTTCTTAACTTAATTATCAATTGTGCCCACACAAACTCTCGGTACTCTCCCAAGATGGTTTCGTTTGGGTAAAGTTTAAGCAAGTTACACTTGAGAATTGAATACGTACACTTTGGTCTCCAGGGACGTCGTGGACGTCCCTCGCTCGCTCGCGCACGTACACTATCTACAAAAATAATAAAGTTGGTCAAGTATTCTCTAAAGCAAATTGAAAAAGGTGATATTGAAATAAGTAAGTGATAGTTGGGCCAACAACATTTGATCCTTTTAGGTACCTCAAATATTGTCAGCGGATAATGTCGGGGGTTAATTTATTAACATTTGTGTACATTGAAAGACTTACAATGTGCTTACAATAGTAAACATAAATGGAAAAATTGTTCTGATTCGAGGAAATATCTACACCGATACTAATAATTTACTACTTATCTAAATGATGTAAAATAATAAAAGTTTTCTTTTCCCTGTTAAAATTGACCTAATTAATAATTATTTACTTGTTTGGAAAGTGACCTCGTCAGTTTCTATAAAATATTTTATTACAACTGAGAAGTCGAAGGGCAGACGCACTTTCTTTTAGACCACATCATCAGCCTCTGTTAGTCCACTGCTGGACATAGGCCTCCCCTAAAACACCCCTATCCATTAGGGGATTTGGACCGTAACCCACCACGCTGGTACGTACGGAATGCGTGTTGGTGGGTTGACCGACTTTTACATGCCCATCCGACGCATGGATCATCTTACTTTTCAGACAATTGGGTGATCGCCCCAAATTGCCCTAACCAACTAAGAAACAACAATGAAAATTTGTTGAGTCCCCGCAGGATTCGAGCCCACGACCTCCGGTTTCTAAAGCACACGCCCATACCACTAGGCTACGGAGGCAGTTCTTTTAAACCACGGTGGTTAAAATTAAAATGGGTGCTCGGTTGTTCGGAATTTTCGAGAGATAATACGAAGTTTTAAAAGAAAATCATGGGATGATTTTCTTCGACGTCAACCCTGGACAAGCGTGGTTCCAACAACGCTTGTCCAATGCGGTTGATGGGTGGACCGACTTTTACACGCCCATCCATGAAGCATAGATCGTCTTATTTTTCAGACAATTGGATGATCGGTCTAAATTTTCCAAATCAACCAGAAAACAACGATTATAATTACATTAGACTAGTTGACCTGGCAGACTTCGTACTACTTAAATCGAAAAATGAGAGATCTATACTTTTTTAAATGATATATAAATCTACATATAAAAAGCTGATAGATAGTTAACGACTGTAGCAAATGTAGTAACCGTAGTTAATTGTAATTAAGATTATTTTTCACCTCTTAAGAGAAAATATATAGGTAGTAATATATAATTTATTTCGTTTAATTTCAAGCATTAATATATTTATTTACCTTTTAAACCATTCCTGGACTTTCACAAATAATTCAAGAACAAAATTAGCCAAATCAGTTCAAACGTTCTCGTGTTTTGCCAAGACTAACGAATAGCTACTGATTTTTATATTTATTTATATAGATAGATAATAGATGAATATCAAATAATTCAAATATTTTGAGCGTTGTTTCTCCGCGGGATTCGGGATTTGCAAGCAAAATGGTAAACTACATTTAATGGATGATTTAGATGTCTGTTATTTTGAAGGTTTGAAACGATTGCTAAAGGTGGTTTCGAAAATCGATCCAACTTTTCATGTTCATTATACGCGTGAATCATACATAATTTTTTAGAAACTTTGTGATTATCTTATTTTGCGCCAAAAAAACTAGAAAATAACGATTACATAAATTTATTTGTTTAAAAGATTCGAACATAAGACCTCCGAGACGGTTTGTAAACCATGGACTTATACCAATAAGTTACAAACGCGGTTTAAAGTTCTGCGCGTGTATTTGGTGAATAAATTATAAACAATTTTCAATAATTAATTATAATTTTTCTGTTTAGAATAGTAAATAATACATGAAGTGGATTAACGATTTAAGGTTTAACTACATAAATCAGTTAAGGGTGCTTCTTCTGTTCCTTAAAAAAGTAAAATTTTAAGATCTAAATATGGCTAACTTCAAACAGTTTACATGTACTTAACTATTTTGTCAATAAAAGCGGATGACATGCTCTTTGCACGAAATGGCCCTGCGATATCTGGGCATCGCATTTGGAATTTCTGATATGTTTTGTTATTTTTTTTTTCATTAATAATTATGTCACTAATTTCTACCACGAATATATAATGTATAAATAGATTTACTTTTATGTGGCCTTACATTGAATTTAATGAGCTTTAAATACGCCTGATTGAAATTTTTAACAATAAGTAAAATGTTTTTCGTAAAACTCTGTGCTCGCAAATTTAATGGCGACCATGAAGCACAATTATGTAGAACGTAGTTTTATTCTTAGATGCTACTCTTATATATCTTTAGCTATTACGAGAGATAAGACTTAAGCACTATAGAATTGCTGTTCAGTATTTGCGTAAAGACTATTACTTCAGGAAAACCATGTGATGACAAATATCATCACCGTTGTAGGCAACGTTTTACTTTACGCTAATTGTTACGTCATACGGGTTGGCTGTATTTTGTTTATTAAGTTCGTAACAAAGTTTATTCGGCATGTTTTATTGCGTTTTTATATTTAAGCACCGATAAATGTCATTACATCGAACAATTGAAGAACTATTAAACTTTAAATTGAATATGCCTGAAGTTTGTTGAAAATTCGTCTTATTATTTAGTTTTTTATTTGACACGTTTAATATAATCTAATAACAGCAAAGTATATGGATTATGTTTTCTTATAAAATACTTTAAGTCTTTAACACATAAGGTAATGTAATATCTCTTAAAAATTAGCTGTTCGTCAGAATTTTTACGCGTAAAATTTTTTCGCCAGCATTGGGGCAAGCAAGGTGCTTTATTGAAATGATCACGGGTTCTTATTAAGTCTATAATCTGTTTTACTAAGGGCCGTGTAATATCTTTTTGTAACAGATAAGGTTTCCATTTATTAGATAGAAGCACGATACTTATTATTTTCTACGTACCTCTTATGCTATTTCTGCCGCGAAGCAGTAGTGTGAAAACAGTGCTGTGTTTTGGTTAGAAGGGCACCGTAGCCAGCGTATTTACTGGGTAAACGAGACTTAACACCCTATGTTTCACGGTAGGCAGCGCGTTGGCGATACCACTGGCATTACCAATGTTTATGGGCGTCGGTGAGCCGACTGCCTAAAAAAAATATATAACCAAAATGTTCTTTTAAGGTAATATTTGTGGAACATATGGTATTGTTTGTTATTTTTAAAATGACGATTTCTAAGGATTATTTCGCATTCTGTTTTGTCTTGAATGCCGCCGTGTGTGTAAAATTTGTTTCCGTTTGTCGCACGTTCAGTGTGGAAAGTTAAACAAATCGCAAGTGCCTTGAAAATTAAAATTATGAACATTATCCTCAACTACATTTGCTCGTACTATTGCGGTTTTTTGTTACCTCTTTAAAGTTTTCATGACACATTTGAAACTTATTTAATTGTTTTTTGATCATTAAAAGTTTAAAAACTTTTTTGTTCATTTGTTGATTTTTCTGATGTGTAAAGTATGTTATTTTGAATTTTAAATAAAACCAATAAAAAAGTCTATTCCTTCAACGGTTATTTATTAGTTTTTTCTCCTAAGCTTTCACGTTTATGAAATCAATAGAGAAGTAGGATTTTAGGGATTATCGGTGTTGCGGCTTTTTAAAAGTGAAGTTGAAAGTATCAATTTTTAATAGATTAAATGATAATAGAGATGATAATAGAGGTATAAACTGATGAGACGACATGTTTAGTTTTTTCCCTACCTTGATGAAATTTAAGATGAGATTTAAGAGGGGCTAGGCTACGGTGATTTATAAAAAAGCTGTATTATGCATAGCGTAATTGTAAGCCCTAAGGTTTTAGCGGCGCACATCGGAATAGCTAGGAAAAGGCAGCATTTGCAATTCAAACAGTATCTTTTTAAATTATAGCCTATAACTTACTATGATGTCTATGATATTTAAAAATGCATCGATTATTTTAAGCGTAAAAGAATAACAAACATACATCCATACATTTTGTCTTGCATAAAAAGCTCAGTTTATTTAACATATTCCAGGTATTCTTTTCGCTCTCCACATATACAAAAACATGTAAATCTCAATCATGTGATATAAATTCTACTGTTTATTTTTTGTTCAAACAATTTGTTACTGAAATAATATTTTGAGAATTTTCAAAATGTGGTTATTCATCTCAGATTCTCTCTTCATTATTTAGTGTTAAAATTTCTTTTTTTTTAGGAAAGCCTTAAGTAATTCAACAGTAAGCTAATAAATTGCAATATAATGTTGATTAATATACATTTTTTTAAAAAACTAACGAAATTAAACTAATGTGTAAAAGTAATATTTTAAAAAGTATTCAAAATTGTACTTTAATTGGCATATATAGTTAGCTATCCAATTAGAAACAAGCACAAAAAGTACGTGACGTTGATAAGTTTAGGATTATCACATTGTAGTTATTGTTATTTTATTATACATGTCATAACGTCTACAGATTTTAAACTTTTACCCTTGTTTTAAAATTTTCATTCCTATAAATTATATTTTAATTTATGGTTTATTTAGAAGTCTGGGTGAAATCGGGTACCGTCAATTTGATTTCAACTAATAGCTAAAAAGATAAATAAACTCAAAAACGTACACAATAAATGTCAACACTTTTTATCTATGTTCGTAGGACCCTTGTTTATAAAGTTATATAACTGTTGGCACATAATTTTGACTATATCCCAACAAAACTGAAGGTAACTCCAAACAAAAATCCTAAAATAACATGAAATGATTAATTTTTCCTCCTTTATTCAAAAAAGGTATTTTGTTATCTGTCTTTATTTGTCTTAGATTATGGTAAGGCTATCATGTTGAAAGCGGTCGCAAGAGTAAAGTTATAACAAGAAAAATTTTAACAAAATTATGACAGACTTCAAACAACGTACAACTTTTTTACGCAATATAAGCAGGCAATACGCTCTCCGTACGAAATTGCGTCGCGATTGCTGCCACCGCATTTTAAATATTTAATGTCTTTGAAGGTATTCATTTAATCAAAATGTCGTCTAGGATTTGTTTTATGTACATAGAATGATAAATATTTCCAATGCAATAACTTTGATGTTACTTAAACTGTATTTTAGTAAATTAGCTTTGTATATGCCTGAATGCAATCTTTAGAAATGTTTACATTAAAGTGCTTCATCATCATCACGATCATTAACAGCCCTTATCCAAGACGGCCGATCCCCTGCTACCCGCTGCTTACTTGGACCGGCTACTGCACGGAGGTCGGCATCCCGTTAATAAAATGCTTATTGTGGGTCATTCTTAAAACATAGGTATGGTCTCACGGACTTTATTGTAGGCCTATTTAAGTTGTACAATTGCCTAGAACATACTTTGAATCTATCATTTACGATTTTGGCAGCGTTTGCAATTTAATCACACAAGGTTGTAATTGTTGGTGCCGTAATTTTTTTCTATTATATCTATTAAGTTACTTATTACAACATTATTAAAAATTGGGACCAAATGACAGCTTATACCCATCATTTAAAAAGATTAGACGACAGCGGCGCAATGGGAGGTAACATGTAAGAAAAAATATGATGAGCATCTCCTTCTTTGGGACGTCGGTTAAAATTATCAATTGAACTACATTTCATATTATTCACAAAGAAAATTAAAGCTGGACACTTACATTTTTGACACAATTTTATGAATTAAACTATTTGTTTGTTTCTATATATTTTATTAAAAATATATTTCTAAGAAAATGACATGAGACGGAAGAGGCAGTTATAGAAATTATACATGAAGCGTGCGTCTGGATACCACATTTAAATTGAAAATATAAACAGAAGAAAAAAATATATTTGGTAACAAAGTGAGTAAATTTTAATCTCTTTATTAAGTGCGACATTATTTTAGACATAATTTTATATTAGATAACAAAATTTCAATTTTGGAAGTAATTCATAAACTGCTTTATACTTCAAGAGATTAAATATGATAAAAATTGATTGCATTGAATATTGATCACGTTTATCCCTATTATAATAACTGGTATTCTTTATTTAAAAAAAAACTGTTTTATTTAATAATTATGCAGGTACAATATAACTTAACATCCGCTAATAATGCTGAAACTTTTTAAGTAAAATGTGTAGTAAAACATACTTACCCTAATGTCGTACTAAGACATGCTTTTAAGGAAGATTTTGTAGAGCAATACAGAGATTAAGTAAAACCAATAAACTGTTCCAGGGGAAAAATCTAGGGTTAGAAATAGCAGATTTTCTTTGAATATTTTGTAAAGCAAACTATTACTTAATCATCGCTAAAAACAAATATTCTCAGTTGTCACATTGTTTGGAGCATTATTTGACCATTGTCTTCAAATATTGAGGGATATTGGACAGGAGGATATGTCGTAGCCTCCAGTAGGCTACCCATCTGAGTTGGAGTTTACGATGGACTTCTGGGTCGAAGTTGGACTTACCTAACCGGCTACATAGCGGCGCGTCTATGTCTCCTGATTCCGGGGTCCAACGAGACCAATCCGAAATGCATCGCGGAGTGCGACAGGGGATGTTCTTACCGAAACTGTTCACTAATGCTTTGGAGGATGTCTTCAAGACCCTAGATTGGATTGGATGTGGGATAAGTATCAACGGCCAGTACCTTTCACACCTCCGTTTTGCGACGATATCGTATATTGGCCGAGGACCTGAAGGACTTGCAGGAGATGTTGCATAGTCTAATGAATCCTCCCGACGCATTGGCCCCAGGTTAATCCTGGACAAGACAAAAGTCATGTTCAACGAACAGTTCTCCCGAGGCCAGTCAATGTCGACGGTGTTACTCCGAAGTTGTCAGAATATGTCTACCTTGGGCACATATTGCAGTTAGGAAGACACAACTCGAGAGGGGCTGATAGGAGGATGCCCCACGGCATAGAATTCAGCTTCCCATTTCCTCCGCGGGTGTCGAAGAGGCGACTAGGAAAAGTCACCAATACCATACTATGACGGCCGTCGATGGCGGTATAACATCTCCACCTTCAGATCCCAAAATACCGAAACCCTCAACGGGCAGCAGGTTCGAGTGTAAAGGATCTGAAGGACTGCGGTTGCCAACCCGCTCGCCAAGCGTGGCAACTATGGCAAAACCCATGAAGAATGACAACGACGTGCGGCCCCGGTCCCGGCAGCACCATTTCCTGGCCAGGTAGCGCTGGTAACGGTGGGCAGGGGTGCAAGAACCCTGTGGGAACTACCAACGATGATGACCTGGCAATTTCAACGCACGAATGAGGACCGAGAGAGGAAGACAGAGCTGGAAGAAGAGGTAAACAGGCTGCGTTGGGATATCATAGGATTATTTGAAGTCCGAAGAGAGGGGAGGAACACGATAATCCTGAACCGGCAACCTGTTTTTCCACCGGGAGGGGTGACCAACTATCCCAAGGAGGTGTCGGTTATCGTCCGCAAGTCTCCATTACAACATTGTTAAAATCGAAAGTGTGTCGTCAAGGGTCGCATTACCTTATACTCAGAATATCCAAACGATATTCGTTGAAGGTCTACAGGTATATGCACACATCGACACACTCTGATGAGGAGGTCGAGGCAAGACGGAGGATATTTCACGCGCATACATTCCTCCAAACTCAATACATGGTGTTGATGGAGACTTAATGCAAAACTAGGAAAAGGAAAGACGATGAGCTGAGAGTAGGCAATTTGGAATAGGACAACGGAACCCAAGAGGGCAACAGCTGGTGATTTTATGGAGAGGACTATATGATGAACTCCTTCAAGAAGCAGCCCCACAGAAAGTGGACCTGGATAAGCCCCGATGGTTCCGTAAAACGAGATTGACTTATCATGACGACCAAACGCCAAATATTCAATGATGTCTCTGTGATTGCAAGGGTTTAAACCGGCAGCGATCACAGACTGTAAGAGGCACATTGAATCTTAACATTAGGCTTGAAAGATCTCGTCTGATAAAGTCCACGCTTCGTCCGTCTCGTGCCCATATTCAAATGCCCATGGCTTTCAGCTCGAACTTAGCAATCGCTTCCAAACCTAGACAAGTGCAACACTGTGGACGATATTAACACTAAGCTCGTGGAAACTGTTCATGGTGTGGTTCTAGGTTTATAAAACACACCGCAAAACTGGAACCCAAAACTCTCTGATGCCACTTTAACGTTCTGGATACAAGACGAAGATGCGGCTACAGTCTTCTTCTGATAAGTCAGATTATAGGCAGCTTAATAGACAGATCGCCAAGTATATGCGGGATTTGCGTAACTTTAATACATCTCGTATTAAAGAAGCAACAGAACGGAACCAAGGTTCTAAAGTCCTGCCAGAGATCTGTCTATCGGGCAAAGTCAGTTGACTAAGTTGAAGACCGATAATGGGGCCGTCATCTCCAGTAGGCCGGAGGTTTTAGTGAGATTGAGAGGTTCTATGGACAGTTGTACATCGTCGTCGGAGCCGCTTACTGAAGCGAGTGACGACCGAAGAGCAAAGCTCACCGCACAACCGAAGATATCCGACGTCAGTCTGAGCGAAATACGAATGGCTCGACCAACTTAAGAACGGCAAAGCGCCTGGTGAGGACGGAATTACAGCAGAGCTTCTGAAAGCGGTGAGAACCGGTACTCTGTGGTCCTTCAGAGGCTCTTAATTTCGTCCCACAGGTTGGTATTACGCCAGAAGCGTGGAGCAGAAGTTAGTGGTATTGTTTTTCAAGAAAGGCGATAAGAGCCTCTTGAAAACTATAGACGATTTCTCTGAGCCGTGTTTATGTTCTGTTCGAGAGTCATCTTGAATCGCCTGCTTCCAGACTAGACGACTTCAGCCACCCGAACAAGCTGGATTCCGAAAGTTTAGTACATAGACCAGATATTTACGCTGCGGCAGATTATACAGAAGACTGAGGAGCATAATTTGCCTTTATAGCTTGGCGTTGTGGACATGAGAAAGCCTTTGATTCTGTCGAAATTTGGGCTGTGCTGAGGCCCTTGAGCGTTGCCAAACTGAAGTCGGTATATCGAGGTGCTGAGGTGTTTGTACAGTAAAGCAACGATGTCCGTCCGACTACAATCTAGTAGACGGAAGCCTATTCAATTGCAGAAGGTGTAAGACAGGGTGATGTTATATGCCCGAAACTCTTTACCGCTGCATTGGAAGACGCATTCAAACTTTTGGATTGGAAAGGACGAGGTATAAACATCGATGGCGAGTATCACCAACCTTAGATTTGCGACGACATAGTCATAATGGCGGAGTCGCTGGAGGACCCAACGCTGATGCTCAATGACCTCAACAGTGTTTCCAACACGTGGGCCTTTAGGATGAACATGGAGAAGACGAAAGTCATGTCTCAACGCTCATGCGTCATGCCTACGCCGGTGGTTATTGGGGACGCTGTGCTCGAAGTTGTTGACCAATATATTTACCTGGGACAAGTAGTCCGGCTAGGTAAGTCCAACTTCGACGCAGAGGTCAATGACGAATCCAACTCGGATGGGCAGCTGAAGCTTAGACGTATCCTCTGTCCGATATCCTCAATGCCTAAAACAAGGTCTTCAACCAGTGCGTGTTGCCAGTGATGACCTACGGAACTGAGACGTGGTCCTTCTGCTGGCGTAGAGGAAGCTCCAAGTCACTCAGCGAGCTATGGAGCGGGCTATGCTCGAATTTCTGCGTGATAGAGTGCGTAATACAGACATCCCAGCAGAACGATGGTGACCGACATAGCTCGCAAAGTTAGCAAGCTAAAGTGGCAATGGGCCGGCCATTTAGCTCGTAGAGCCGATAACCGATGGGGAAAAAGGTTCTCGAGTGGCAGCCTCGTACTGGCTATCGCAGAGTGGGACGACCCCACGAGATGGAGGACGACGCGCAAGTGTGCGGGAAGTCGGTGGATGCAGGTGGCAGGATCGACTTTGGCGCTCATGGGGAGGCCTAGTCCAGCAGTGGACTTTCAGGCTGATATGATGATGATGGGCGATTTAGA
Organism: Lamproptera curius; assembly: GCA_029286875.1. Taxonomy (NCBI): domain Eukaryota; kingdom Metazoa; phylum Arthropoda; class Insecta; order Lepidoptera; family Papilionidae; genus Lamproptera; species Lamproptera curius. The sequence continues at coordinate 41,704 of JAGSMT010000483.1, forward strand.
AGCTGAACCATATTCTCACGTCACCGATACCGCAGAATTTAAAGACGAAAGTTTTGACATGCGTACTCCCCGTGAACGACGGGTACGGGCCTGAAATGTGCCACTGACGCTGGACTGGTCCACAATTGCCGTAGCTCAACGGGCTATGGTCGCACCATGCTTGAGTTTCTTTGTCGGATAAAATTCGCAACGAATGTATCCGCCAAAGAACCAAGGTCACCGACATAGTGCATAGGATTAGCTCGTTGAAGTGGCAGTGGGCTGGCATGTAGTAAGAAGAACCGATGGCCGATGAGCCAATAAGGTTCTGGAGTCGAGGCCGCGTTTGGGAAGACGGAGCATTGGTCGATCCCCGACCAGGTGACATGCCGATCTCTGTGCAGTAGCCGGTTCAATTTGGCAGCGAGTAGCAAGGGATCGGCCGTCTTGGCGTTCATTGAAAAGGCCTATGTCCAGCAGTGGACGGAGAAGGGCTGCTAATGATGATGAAACTACAATTGTTGAAAATTTTGTAAAGTTATCTTCAATAAATTACTTTATTTTTTTTTTTAATTTAGGTACCCAAAATGTTTGTTATTAAAAAAACTAAATGGTGGTTAAATATTTAATAAAAACCTGCCATGAGGAATGGTCAATAGGTTTGCCTACTTTCGAAAAATATGTAAGAAAGTGGTAAGAAGGGGTCCATTTGATGAGATTTGACCAAATACAATATAAACATTTTGCAAACAGTTTATGGCAATAAAAAAGGGTTTGTTATGATTATAATTTAATAATAATAATATATGCACAGATCATAGTAAAAAGGCCTTCTTTACATATGGTAGTACAGCGTGTACTTTTCTGAATTTTTGTTAAAAAAAAAAGACTTAAACGCTCTTACACTAATCAAATTCTTATTGACGGGCTACATTTATATTTCAATTTGCTACAGACAATAAATTGACCCACGATATTATTTTCTTAGAAAGTGTACGTATTCAACTTTCAAGTGAAATTTGCTTCAGCTATCCCAAATGACACTATCTTGGCAGAGCACTGACAATTTGTGTGGGCTCAATTGTTAATTAAATTAAGAACACGGTGCTCGGCTTTAATGAATACCGGCGTTAATTCATTCATAAGGTGGTGTTACTTTGAATATAGGTTGCATATTAATCGTGGTAAATGTTCAGAGCTGTGTATGACTATTATACAAAAGGTATTACTTTAGCTTAACAATTACGAAACGTACGGTAAAATCATTTTAATAAATCATTTATTTTTAACACGATGGTTTTAGTATAAACTAAAAAAATGCTTTAACGATTCAAAACGTTTCACCTAAAAATGTTTTCATTTTATAGAAAAATGTCTATAAAATGTTTTAATTCAAAGTAAACTAATTTACAGAAATGAGATTAGTAATAAATTAAAAATTTTATGTTTCACGTCTGGGGATAATATGATGTTGTAAGAAATATTGTGGTTGTATGGAGTTAATGCATCAAAGTGCATAAAATCAACAAATATCAACATAGCATTAAAATTCTTCTTTCTCGAAATATTTAAATTCCGTTCTTAGATAACTGTATCTGTGCTTTTGTAATAAGGACTCTCATTCAATAAACTACAGGTCGTCGAACCAAATCTCTCGCATGGGAACAACTATTTTTGGCCGACTTCGCAAAGTTATAAAATAGTCTATTCCACATGCATATTTTTTATTTATATTACCTCGTTGCTCTGCTCTCGGCGATACGACTTTCAAATTTCTTTTGTTTGAACGACCATAAACCATTTTTTTTAACAGACTTATGATTGTAGTTTATAAGGTATTTTTTAACAGACTTATGATTGTAGTTTATAAGGTATTTAAGAAACATCAACATTAATGTCACCAAAAATCATGATTTCGTTCAACCAATATGTCAAAAAACATTTATTGGATATGTTGCCTGATTAGGCTAAACAATTTTAGTGCTATAATTCGTTGACAGCTCGGGTGTCACCGTATTTCGATAAAATTCGAATTTATTTTAAGGAAAATAATTTCTCACTACACCGTAGTACTTATTACTTCCATGACTATTTTTATATCCTATTATAGGAAACTTTACTGTTAAGTGTCAAATGTCAAATATATAATAATACCTTTGTATAATATCTCATCATCATCATCGAACAAAAAATTCTCGTGTCACAATGTTCGTTCCCATACTCCTTGGCCAATTCTTATGAAAAAATTTATGCATATTTTATAAGTCTGACAAACACTTACTATATATTTTCAAACCCCTATGTAAACCCATTTTTGTAATCAAATTTTTCACTTTGACTTTGATTTGACATACCAAAAAAACCTTTGCAGGGTCAGCTAATACAAAAGCTTTTGGTTAGTCATTACAAAATACAACTAGAAACTTCGTACAAGAGTAGGTTTCGATAGAAAAGCAAGCATAATTGAGGCAATGGAAACCGAAAAAGCTTTGTTTCTCTTCGCTATTTAATGTACGAGCAATTTATATATATAAAATTTTAACTGGCCATAATACAACACTAAAAAATATTTTTTCCTGTTACAGAACGGGAGATACTATTTTGATTTAACTCACATTAAGTAAGACTAGGTTTCGATGTAATTTGGATTAAAATATCGCCGCATTCACAACCTAGACGAGAAACGTATATTTTTCAATATATCATTAATCTCATTTCTGTACGTTAGTTTACTTTAAATATAAAAACATTTTTAGGAGAAAACTTTTAGAGTAATGTTTTACCATTTCTTCGTTGATTCTGAAACCATCGCGTTAAAAATATATGACTGAGCAATATAATTTAACGTACGTTTTATTATTGTCAAGCGAAAAACAATGTTTGTTCTATTGGATTTTTAACGTTTTACGTTAAAAATCGTTTCGTGTTATGTCTTACACAGCCCTGAAATTGACCACGATTAGTGTGTTGCTAATATTCCAAGTAACAACATCTTATGAATAAATTAACGCCTGTAATCATTTAGCGGAACACCGTGTTTTAAACTTAATTAATAATTGTGCCCACACAAATTCTCGGTACTCTCCCAAGATGGTTTCATTTGGGTAAAACTTAAGCAAATTATGCTTGAGAGTTGAATACGTTTATTTTCTGCGAAAACAATAACGTTGGTCACGTATTTTCCAAAGAAAATTTTAATATAAAGCATTTTGTAGCTCGTCAATATAAATTTGATATGTGTAAGAGCGTGTAAGTCTTTTTTTTTCTAACAGAGCATTTAGTAATATAGATGCTGTACTGTCAACTGTAAAGAATGCCTACTCTATCTGTCACCTGTGCAAAAGGTAGTATTGCATTATTAGTAATTATAATTTCTGACATTATGAATATATAGCCCCTTTTTAGACTGCCTCCGTGGCCTAGTGGTATAGGCGTGTGCATTAGAAACCGGAGGTCACGGGTTTCAATCCTGCAGGGACTCAACAAATTTTAATTGTTGTTTCTAATTTTTAGGACAATTTGGGCCGATCACCCAATTGTCTGAAAAGTAAGATGATCCGATTGGACCAGCGTGGTGGGGTACGGTCCAAAACCTTAATGGACTCCCCTAATACACCCTAGTGTATTAGGGGAGGCCTATGTCCAGCAGTGGACTATCAAAGGCTGATGATGATGATGATGTTTTGCCGCAGCAAGCCAACCTTTGCCTGCCATATCAACAAAATATCAACAGCCCATCGTCTCTGTTGTTTGCTAATGTTCCTTGTCCCTTCTGGTCCCTTCCATATTGTAGTTTCTTTAGTCAAACTGCTGTCTTGTAGACAAATAATGTGACCTGCCCATTGCCGGTACAGTTTGAATACTTGTGACTGAGCGACAGTTTTTTGTGTTCTTTTCGAAATTGTTTTGCTTAATTTTTTTGCATTTAGTTAATTTAGAACACTTTTTTTACTTGTTTTTGTGCGGTTCTTATCGTATTTTTTGTTTTGCTCCTCTGTCAAAACCCTGCTGACAAACTCAGCGATATAACCTGGTCCCCAGCAGGTTTGCTCAATAAGTAATTCGGTAGTTGAATGAAATGGTATGAATTGCAATTTTTATTTATAAATTGAAGATAATGTGAAAATCTTACTAAAATGCTTAGGATTTATACTATACATGTTTGATAAATTTTGCATGCTGCTCATAATATGTATAAAACATATAATGTGATAAATATGTATAAAAAACATTGGTAAGCTTATTAAGATTTATCTGAATTATAAATCTCACACACAAAATTCACTAAAACAATATTTTGATATATCAGGCAATACTTTGATATAACATTCTATTAATTAGTTCTTTTATTTACGCGATTATTATACTACATTATTATTATATAATGTAGTATAATAATCGCGTATTGCGTATCATAGTATAATATAAATAATATCTTGTAGATTATTAAACTACAAAACCGAAGTACAACATAAGTACTTTTTGTCAAACCGATGTTTAAAATTAAGAAAACGAAAGATATGGCAATTTTAAATAAAAACTCTGACGGTTATTCTAAAACATTGAGATACAGACGTATACCAACTTAGCCTGCCCGTGATCATGGATGCTGGAAAGAATCAGAAACGTCGGGAATAAATATATTTAAGTAACGCGGAAAATCCGTAAATTAGTGGATTTGATATGTATAACATTCTATTGTTTGCCGTTGCATTTTCAATGTCTATTGTGTTCACAAATTAAATTATAACATTGGAATATTATTAAATGCATTCAGTTGCACAAGGCCTCGCACTAAAGGGCTTTTAATAGGCTTCATTTAGTATAACTTTGTAAAATTTGTTTTTAAGGTTAGCGTTTTATTTTAGTATCAGAAAACGTTATTGGAATTGCCAGCAGCATCAGCAACTCTCCATACAATTTTTAATCTCATTGCAACATATTTACAAAGTTCAATCTAAGCGATGACATTTTATTTGACTTGAAAGTGCAATAATCTTACTTCGTGCAATTGTAAAAGAGAAAGATCTTTGGTTTTATTTGAGCCAACATTTTGTAAATATACATACATAGTTCAAATAAAAGTTAATTTAATTTTTGTAAGAGCTATAAAAGTTGAGTTATCTTTGGCGCAGCTTGTATTGTGTTAAATTTAGATACCTTGTTTGTTTTAAAAAATTGGCTTTCCACGTTACAATTCAGCTTCATTCAGAATCTAAATATTTGCTCTTAATACTGACGTAGATTAATTTGGCTAACAATAATTTTGAAAATAGTTTTAATATATATTGGTATGTCATATTTCACTATGAAATATTTAGTTTCTTTTAAATTTCGTTGGACTTAAGATGGAAACTTAATGTTCAATACTTTGAACTTTCTAAAAATTCTGAAAGTATCATATTAGGTGTTACTTTAGAATCGTTTATGATTTATATTACAATGATCCTCCAAAATGCTCACAATATTAAACGAAAATTAAAAAGTTTTCAAATCTGAGGAAATATTTATACTGATACGTATGTACCATTTATCTAGATATGCTCTAATAATAAAAGTGTTCGTTTTTTGGTAGTTGGTACTACTGGTGGTAGGACCCCTTTTTACAGGGGACCGTCTGGGTTGGTGCCACCGCGGTACCTTCTATTTCTGCCTAAAAACACTGCTGTGTTCCGGTTTGAGGTCACCGTAGTATTACTGCCTACACGAGTCTCAATGCGCTATGTCTCACGGTAGGTATCGCGTTGGTGATACCACTAGTATTGCAGCTGTCTATGGGCGACGGTGACCACTTCTTATCAGGTGGTCCGACTGTTCATCGTAGGCAATAAATAAAAAGAAAAAAAATATTGTTAATTTTAAACACTTTTTTTTACTTTTTTCTAAGTAAGACGGATCGAATTTAAAAATTCTTGATTTCTATTTTTTTTATTGCATGCGCAGGCAGACGAGTAGTCGAGCCACCTGAAGGAAAGTGGTCACCAACGCCCATAGACAGTATTTAATAGTTAGTACAAATAGACGTGGTTCTGGCAATTGTGAGCATTACTATTTACTGTACGCCAACAAGATCGGCCGTCTAGACATTTTTTAGAAATGGCGTACGCCCAGCAGCGGACTGCTAAAGGCTGTTTATGATTATTTGTTGATGATGACAAGAAGAAGGGAAACAGCGGAAATTGTTTGCGAGACGGTAATAAGTACCAGTTTTTTTTTAAATATTTTGTAAAATTTGAATCGCTCCTAACAGGCAAGGGTAAATAGTTAGCCACGATCTATAAACAAAAATAATTACAAAGTGATATACAAAATAAATTTAAAATATACTTTTATGAAAGTCATTTCGTATTTTTAACGGCATTTAATTCTCTGTACGTAAATGCAAACATGTGTAATTGCCTTTTAGTATGCACATGAAATATTGAACATCAATGTTACTCTTTAATACGAGAGTTTTAATTTTTGACGTAATATTAAAAGGTTTGAGCAATACTTTACCTTGCATTTACGTATGCTTTAATAAAAGGCTACGGATTTTATCGCGTGTAATGATTTAGTTTACAACATTTCTCTATTTTTGATTTAGTTTACGAAATACCTCAAAATACCATAAGCTCGGTATGCGTAAAAAGGAAAAACCGTTAAAATAGGAAATTATTAGATTCCTGCGATTATCGGAAACGTCAAGATTATTGTATTCTCGATACAGTCAAATCAAAGAGATTTTCATTGTGAATAAAATAAAGGCTGCATGGTATCAATATTCTATGAACAGTTATGATTAGAAGGGTCATTTTGATAGTATCTTCAAAAGCCCACGCTTTTTACAGAAAAAATCATTATTCCTTATACTATTCTTAATTAGAATTTATTAAAATTTATTTTCTTTTTTTAGGTGAATATAAAAAAATACAACTCAAATAAATTTCTCTCCTTGATCTTGACGTACGTGACGATTAAATGGCTATTCCTGATTATCCTAGTAATAAGATAAGGAATCGAACTCTTTAAGATATTCATTTGTCATTGGCCCTTTATGAGTATACTAAATTACGAGTTATTCCAACGTTTTGTAGCGGTTATAAATCATGTTTAAAGATTCCGTTGCGTAATAACATAGGTTTAAGGCTAAGAATACAAAAACATAAAGAATTAATCGTATAGAAAACGTATAGAATTAATCGTATAGAAACTGACTAGAATTTTTAATCTTCATGAGTTCAAAGCGAAATAGTTTTACCTTAGAGAAATCGCAAGAAATAAAGAGCGATAGGAATTCTTTTAGCTAACATCTCCATTATTTATTACAGGGAAAAGGATGTAGTCGAATAAATGTTACATACTTATACGCAGCTTGTATTATATTACAAGAGTAATGATCCAGGGAATGTTGCCGATCTAAAAATAAACTGTTAATGACATCGACATCAATAGTAACGATTTATTAAAAAATTAATAAAGTGTCGATGAAATTTGAATATTCCATTCTTTATTCTTAGTGACTTGAACTGTGATGTCTTTTCAATCGGGACGGCATCAAATTAGAAATTTTTAAAACTATACAATGATAAAAATCTGTTAGTTTTACATTATAAATGAACTATTGTTTAATAAACAGTAAAAAATTGTTGAAAACTGTAAAAAAAATAGTTAACCTACGCAACTATTTCATCTAACCAGTATATATAATGTCATCCAAGTTGATTTCGACTGCGGCGGCTGATTTTTGATAGAGATCAGCCAACTGCGCTGGTAATAATAAGGTGATAATTGACAAATGGATCATTATACTTTACAGGGAATCGGGTGATAAGCCCACATTGCCCTAAACAACATTGATTTTTTTTCAAATATTGATAAAAGTCAGTTAATGTAACTATTTAAAATTAAAATTTATTATTACCCTTTGAAATTATTTGAGAGGCGCGAAAGTATTTGGTCTTGCTCATGATCTGACACTGAGTTTATGAAATAAATATTTTGTCGAAATTACTTTCACAAAGGTTTTGACACGGCAATTCTAAAATTTAGGAGTGCTTTAATTAAATTTATTAATATTGCTAAGTCAATGTAAAGTGACAAGTGTAAATATTTAATTATCAACAAATGTTTTGATTCATTAATATGTCGGTCTTAAAACAGACATATTTTTCTCAAAGCTTTTTATTATTAAGGCAAAATAAATCCACAGTCAAAGCCCAAAGTTTTAATAGTTCATATTCAGTTTTATAATTAAAATAAACGACTACGAGCGCTACGAGAAATTAAAATTAGCTAAACTGCCTTCGTAGCCTAGTGGTAAGGGCGTGTGCTGTAGAAACTGGAGGTCTCACAACAACAACTCTCATTGTTGTTTTTAGATGGTTTGGACAATTTGGACCTATCACCCAATTGTCTGAAAAGTAACATGATCCATGCGTCGGATATGCATGTAAAAAGTCGGTCCACCCAACCAACCCGCATTGGACCAGCGTGCTGGGATACGGTCCAAAAACCCCCTAAATAGAGAAGGTGCGGTGCATTAGGGGAGGCCTTTGTCCAGCGGTGGACTAACAAAAGGCTGATGATGAAGATGATGAATTGAACTTCATGACCATGAATTAAAATTGTTTGTTATTGCATTATGTTTTACTAACGACTATAAAGTTTGATTCAAGTTTTCTATAAAAAACTACGACAGGATCAATCACTTTTAAGTGCTCTAAATATATAAAACTACATCACAACAGCACTTCGATGATTAAAATAATAGATTAAATTGATAGCGGTAGAATTCATTAAATATGATCTACTTGTCTGTCTGGTCTGTCCCGTGACCATGGAAATTATTCTATATATGGGGAATTAAAATATGACATGACACGTAAATTAACGTAATTAAATCCGTTAAATGGCCTTTAATTCATCAAGTCATTGAATAAGATAATATTTTTTTTATTATGAATTATTTTTTTAGTGCAATAATAAAATTTTGAAGCTCCCTTTAATAAAAGGAGCATTTTTGAGCATCTTCTTTCTTTCTTCTTAATTTGGATTGAGAGCATGGTTTAACAAAAGAAGTAAAGTATAAGCTCCAATAAACTAAGTGAATAAAATAAATGACAGCTACTGCTAACAATTACGAAGTTGAAAGTCTACGAGTTGTGGTGTCAAAGGTGTCGTCGGCAAATAAATGAGACGTTTAAAATGTAAATTAATATTGGCGGGAACCCAAATCAGTAAATCTTATTAGTTCTTTTGTTGAAATATTAGAAGAGTGCAGGTAAGGAAGGAAAGCGGCATGTGACGTTAATTAAAAATCACTCAAAGTCTTTTACATAGACAGTTAAAAAGATGTGGAAAATCGAAACTATCGTTGATTCATGATGTTATGTAGATTCTCCTTTCAGTCTTCGGTATCATTATCTGATATTTGTTTTTGTAATCGTTAGGTGAATTTCTTTCACGGACGCCATATATAGATAAGAAAAAATTAAATATGTAAACACATTTTAAAATAACATATGTGCACAGCTATCCGTAATCGGGCAATACTATACATTTTATATGTAGTAAACTACAAAAGTCATAAAGATAGCGATCAAAGAAGCAACAAACATCTTTTAAGCAGAACAGCGATTGTGTGGATTTAGATGACAGAAAAAAGTGTATGAATAAACATAATGCGTTTTAATAAATCTTCGGAGATATGTAACATTATTTATGTAGTATTTATTTGTGTACAAATCTAGACGACTCCACGGAGTGTTAGGTGACCCGGACCGTTGCGCTAAAGGGTGTGAGGTCGATTCTCACCACAGGAAAAATATTGTGGGATGAATTTAGTTTTTTTCGTGTCTGTATGATTGTACCAATATATTATGTATTTATTTACAAAAGAAAAGTAAGAAGGTTTGTTTATAAATTAAATCTAATTTACTGCTTATTACATCGCTGTGCTTAGGTTGGGACTAGACAACGTTGTGTTTATTTGTATTGAAATATTAATTTATTAACTCTCATCAGTCGATGGGACGGATACTCGACACGACCGGACAAAGAACGAGAAAGAGAAACGGGCAAGTAGTGAACCCTTGCCAATATTTATAGAGACCAAGCAGAATCTTTTATCATTTACGTCAACCCACTGGAATTTGTTATATAAAATATGTAGTCGCGAGGTGGAGTAAGACATTTCTTAGATCTTATTGTAGAGGCGTTTCCTTAACGCGTAGGGCATGCGAAGCTTATCAAGATACAGAAATTATTTTAACGGGCTTTATATCGGTTTTTGTTATCAAGGGATACCTTGGTGAACTGTATATGCGCATTAAAGTGTGACTGATTAAATTTTAATTTTCAAAACCTTTTTTGCTTTGCTGGGCCTCCCTTTTTATATATTTACATTAAAGATCTTAGCTAGATAAGGTGTAGTCCCCTAAACACAGGGCTTAACTATGAACAACATATATGGTTGCAGTTACTATATATTTTGGGAATTAAAATGAATACGTATGTTTTATCACTAGCTAAAAACTATTTAGATGTGACGTAAGAAAACTGACTAATATAACTATTTTATAAACGCTACACGCTTAGCACTTTTAGCTAAATGTCGCTTTAAACATCCACTAGATGGGGCTAATTGTAACGTTTTTTTTACTGACTTTCAGCTTGTATATACATATGATCACCCTATGATAGTCTACTGCTAGACATAGGCCTGTCCTAATACATTTATTAGGGGGTTTTGAACCGTATCCCACCACGCTGGCTCAATGCGGGTTGGTGGGTGGACCGACTATTTACATGCCCATCTGACGCATGGATAATCTTACTTTACAGACAATTAGGTGATCAGCCCAAATTGACAAAACCAACTAGGAAAAAACAGCGAAAATTTTTTAAATACCCCCAGGATTCGAACCCACGACTTCGGGTTTCTAAAGCACACGCCCATACCACTAGGCTACGGAGGCAACGCCGATATATTATTCAAACCATATACTTATAATTTTTCGAGACAAAAATTATTTAGTGTTTTAAATGTAAGGTTTTGAACAATGCAATAAATCATAATAGTAACACATGTTGTTAAAATCCGACAAAACAAAATAATAACAGCGGACAACGTGGACTAAAAAGACTCTGGAGACTTAAAAAGCATTGAAAATCGAAGTGAGTACTTTTACTCAAAGTTTTATTTTTATTCTGAAAAGTGTTCAATTTCATACACATACTAGACGTGGGTCGTTACGACACTCTCAGAAACGAAACTAAACCAGTTACGTGGACGGCGTTGCTTGTTTTAAAACTAGTTATATATAACTAGCTACTTTCATCCAGCTATTGTGCATACATAAGTTTAACAACTATGCATCATATACATACATCATCAGCCTTTGATAGTCACTGCTGGACTATGCTCCCTAATACACCATAATACTATCCGGGGTGTATAGTAGGAATCGGATTATCTGCCCAGGCGTGATGGACGGGGTAGGGGCCTGAGGAGAATGCTCCGTGATGAGCACATGCATCGCGTCGGTCAACTTCATGAACGTTGATTTACCGAGTTTTGTGATACACGCCTTGGTATCAATATCAAAGTGGTCCTTAAAACCCGTTCCACCAACGCTCCGGTTCAGGTCGCGCCTTAATCAATATCAGTTGCGTCACCCAACAAATTCAACGTTCGATAAGGCCTAATATAGTAAAACAGCTAATTCGGTCTAGAAACAAGATGTACAAAGATACAGAAGTCGCTAAGTCAAACGGCTGACAACACAATTGTGTTAAGCAAAAGTTGCATAACACAGCGTGTGTGCGACGTCAGCCGCTTGAGATAGCGTAGTAACAACGCAAACGCGCTGACATCAGCGGTACAAAACAGCTTTTATGAGCGCAGGTGTTCTGGTAAATGCAGATGGCGCAGCGTGACGACTTAACGGAAACGGGCAATAAATACCACGTGGCGAGCATTGGGTTCAGCGGCGATTATGTGCGGACGAATCTGCTGCTTGAGGTGACTCTTCTCTCATTTTTAAAGTATTTTCCCTCGCAGTATCCGAATTTCTATCTTCCAGTTTATATGGTAAGAGTTAGGTACAGCCACGCAACAAAAGCGGTTCTTGTAAATAGATAATCTGCTATAACTATTTTGATTGTATCGGTGAATTAAGCTCCGTTTTAGTGTTATTTCGTCTGCCTAACCTTAATGACTATTAACTATTAAGATAGTAATATAAATTGAATTTTATCTTTTCTAGCAGTCTCGTTTGCTTAATGTTATTGAATAACAAACGGTGACATAAAAAATTTAACGCAATGGGAGCAAAAATAATTAAAAAATTCAACTGCTATGAAAATCAAAAAAGGACAAAAAGTTGTTTAAATAATTACTCTGGAATTAGAACAATTCAGTTTAGTCAGTATTTCAGTCAGCTTAGATTAAAGCAATACGATAAATAAATAGACAACACGAATACAACATTAAAAGTAAATGTTATTGGGTTTTCATAGTTTGAGTATCAATAAATGGCAAAAAAAATATAAAACTGTTAAAATATTTAACATATTTATAAAACGTTTTAATTACATTAATGACTCATTGAAGCGTTCAAAATTGTTTAAAATCTACGGTAATAAAAAATATTTCATCAAATATGTCAAATTACAATTAATCATGTGTAAAGAAGTACGACATGGGTAATGTCTTAATAAGAATCCTCTGAATCGTAATTAGTTCATGGGTAATGTAATTTCGCTTCCAAATGAACTGTGCGCACTTATTACGACTGCTTTAGGTTAATAAATTTTATTTAATATCTACGGTACAACTTCAGCCTTCATTTGTCTAAGTTAGCAAATCAAACATTTTTACGAGTGATATTTATTGTTCTTACCTGATTTATATACAGATCAAATCCGCTCTGTACGGACTAGACGCGTTTATTGTAAATATTTTGTTCCAAACTTCTAGAACTTATGGCCATGGAAAGAAGTTCAAGTTACGTTTCCTGTTCTGTTTCTGTAGTTACATTCCATTCTGAGTGTTCATTCCCATTACTATATTGTCTGTAATCCAATAGATACAGATTGTGTTTGTATAAACATTAATTACCAGCAAATCTTATAATATTATAAATGCAAAGTTTGTCTTTATTTATAAATCACAATGCATTAAAAAGGTAATTGACTTATAAAACAAAACTTAAGGCTAGAGTAAGAGTAGAGCGAAAACAAAAACAAATATACACGTGTAGATTTTCGAATATTATCTTAGGATAATCGGTATTAGCAATGTCCATTGTCCATGTTCCATTGATTATGCTTTCAATTTAGTTACAATGCAAGACAATAAATTGCGATATATTGCCGTACATTTGATTCGTCGTCGTCGTCGTTTCAGCCTGTCAGAGCCCACTGTTGAGCATAGGCCTCCCCCATAAGTCGGTCCACCACAAGAGGTACGATCCTGTGCCACCTACATCCACCGACCTCCTGCATATTTGCACAGGTCACTCAGGCCACTCCATCTGGTGGGGGGTCGCCCGACACTGCGATGGCCAGTACGAGGCTGCCACTCGAGAACCTTTCTTCCCAACGGTTATCGGTTCTCCGAGCTAAGTGGCGGCCCATTGCCCTTCCGCTTGCTAATTTTGCGGGCTATGTCGGTTACCATGTTTCTTCTGCGGATGGCTGCGTTACGCACTTTATCACGCGAGAAATACCGAGCACAGCCGCTCCATAGCTCGCTGAGTGACTTGGAGCTTCCTCATACGGCCGGCAGTGAACGGCAAACACATTGGTCAAAGACCTTAGTCTTTAGGCATTGAGGAATATTGGACGAGAGGATATGTCGCAGCTTCCCGAACGCTGCCCATCCGAGCTGGATTCTTCGATGGACCTCGGCATCGAAGTTGGACTTACCTAATCGGACTACTTGTCCCAGGTAAATATATTCGTCAACAACTTCGAGCACAGCACTCCCAACAACCACCGGCATAGGCATGACATGACCGTTAGACATAACTTTCGTCTTGTCCATGTTCATCCTAAGGCCCACGTGTTGAGAGACGCTGTTGAGGTCATTGAGCATAGCATTTAGGTCCTCCAGCAACTCCGCCATGATATCTATATCGTCGGCAAATCTAAGATGGGTAATGCACTTGCCATTGATGCTTATACCTCGTCCTTTCCAATTCATAAGTTTGAAGGCGTCTTCCAATGCAGCGGTGAAGAGTTTCGGGATATAACATCACCCTGTCTTACACCTCTCTGCAATTGGATAGGCTTCGTGCTACTGGATTGTACTCGGACGGACATCGTGGCTTTGCTGTATAAACACCTCAGAACCTCGATATACCGACTGTCAATTTGGCAACGCTGAAGGGCCTGCAGCACAGCCCAAATTTCGACGGAGTCAAAGGCTTTCTCATAGTCCACAAACGCCAAGCATAAAGGCAGATTATACTCCTCGGTCTTCTGTATAATCTGCCGCAGCGTAAATATGTGGTCTATGGTACTAAAGCCTTTTCGAAATCCAGCTTGTTCGGGTGGCTGGAAGTCGTCTAGTCTGGAAGCGAGACGATTCAAGATGACTCTCGAGAACAGGACATAAACGCGGCTCAGAAGGGAAATCGGTCTGTAGTTCTTCAAGAGGCTATTATCACCTTTCTTGAAGAACAGCACCACCAAACTTCTGCTCCACGCTTCTGGCGTAATACCATCCTGTAGGACGAAATTAAAGAGCCTCTGAAGGACTACAAGTATCGGTTCTCCACCCGCTTTCAGAAGCTCTGCTGTAATTCCGTCCTCACCAGGTGCTTTGCCGTTCTTAAGTTTTGCGAGAGCCATTCGTATCTCGCTCAGACTGACTTCCGGGATATTTTCGGAGATGTGCCGGGTATGCTTTGCCCTTGGGTCGTCACTCGCTTCAGTAAGCGGTTCCGACGACGATGTGTACAGCTGTCCATAGAATCTCTCGATCTCACTCAAAACTTCTGGTCTACCGGAGATGACGGCCCCACTATCGGTCTTCAATATAGTCAGCTGGTTTTGCTCGATAGACAGATCTTTGGACTTACTACAGAAGACTTTAGAACCTTGGTTCCATTTAATCGCCTCTTTAATACGACGTGTATTAAAGATGCGCAAAGTCATCCGCATACATTTGGAGATCTGTCTATTTAGCGCCTGTAGCCTAACATGTCAGAAGAGACTGTAGCCCATCTTCCGTCTTGTTTCCATAAGGTTAAGAGTGTGATCAGAGATTTTGGTTCTAGGATTGCGGTGCGCCTTGAGAACCTAGTACCCACAGTACGGACAGTTTCCACGAGCATAGCGTTCATTTCGTCCACAGTGCTGCAAGTGTCTAGGCATTGGAAGCGATTATTAAGCTCGAGCTGAAAGCTTTCGGCATTTAGGATATGGGCACGAGACGGACGTAGCGTGGACTTTATCAGACGAGACCTTTCCAGCCTGATGTTAAGATTTGTGTTCCTCTTACAAGTCGGTGATCACTGCCGGTTTTAACCCTTGTGATCACAGAAACATCATTAAATATTTGGCGTTTGGTCGTCATAATAAAGTCAATCTCGTTTTTGACGGAACCATCGGGGCTGATCCAGGTCCACTTCCTGTGGGGCTGCTTTTCAAGAAAGAATTCATCATAAAGAGTCCTTCTTTCTCCATGAAGTCAGCCAGCAGTTGCCCCCTTGGGTTCCGTTGCCCTACTCCAAAATTGCCCACTCGCAGCTCATCGTCTTGTCTTTTGCCTAGTTTTGCGTTAAAGTCCCCCATCAGCACCATATATTGAGTTTTAGAGGAATGTATGGCTCGTGAGATGTCCTCATACATTGCCTCCACCTCATCATCGGAGTGTGTCGATGTTGGTGCATATACCTGTATGACCTTCAGCGAATACCGTTTCGATATTCTGAGTATAAGGTAAGCAACCCTTGACGACACACTTTCGATTTTAACAATGTTGCTAATGAGAGACTTGCGGACGATAAATCCGACACCTCCTTGGGACAGTTGGTCGCCCTCGCGGTGATAAAACAAGTTGCCGGATTCAAGGATTATTGTATCCTCCCCCTGTCTTCGGACTTCAGATAATCCTATTATATCCCATCGCAACTTGTTTACCTCCTCTTCCAGCTCCGTTATTCTCTCGTCGGTCCTCAATGTCCGTGTTGTAAGTAAGTGTTGTATGTTGCCAGGTCCAGTCGTCGTTGTTGGTAGCCGAATCCACCGGGGATTCTTAGCACCCCCTGCCCTGCCGTTACCATGACCGCTACCGTAGCCAGGAATAGCAGAGCTGCCGGGGACTGGGGGCCGTACATCACTGACACACTTCTTTGGGGGGGTTTTGCCATAGTTGCCACGCCTGGTAACCGCAGTCATTTCCAGATCCTTTGCACTTTCAACGCTGCTGCCCATTGATGGTCTCGGGATTTTAGGGTCTGAAAGCGGAGATGGTTTTCCCGCCAACTGTCGGTCGCCATTGAATAGATGTGCAGTAGTAGCTATATCCCGTAGTCGCCTCTTACGACACCCAAGGGATGAGATGGGGAGGCTGAATTCTTATGCCGCAGCCCCACAGCATTTGATTGTTAAAACAATAATAATGTCAGTCTTTAACGATTGCCGTTAACTTAATATTGATACCTAAATCGTAATTAAACCATAAAAACTAAAGAATAGAAGAGTTTTTCGCCGTCTTTCATCCGTTCACCTTTTGGAAAAATGTTTACGTTTTTCAATGAATTAATTATTAATAATCTTTATGTATATAAATCACGTGTCCCGATGTTTGTCCGCAATGGACTCCTAAGCTACTTAACCGATTTTAAAATATAGTTGCACACAATGTGCAGTTTAATCCAACTTGAAATATAGAAAAGCTTTCATCTTTATTAATAGTGGCAATATTGTTATATTGCTATATATTTTTCTATTGATATTTGATGCAAAATGTTTGCTACAAAACAATTGCGACAGTTAGCGATGTCTATTGATTGTGTTGTGTGTGTAAATAGATGGCGCTGTTTAATAGAATAAACTTTTCATTTTTAATAGGAGAATTAGGACAATAAAAGGCAATTGCTTAAATTTAATTAGCTTTGGTTATTTAATTTTATAATAATTACTATTTATCGTTAAAAACAAAAATGCAACTTCATAAAGCCGTTATTTTGTACCAGGCCATTACATATAAAAAAGTAATGAATAAAATAGGTTCCTAACATGCGTGTAAAATTGTAAATTGTAGGATTTTTACAGAGCTAAATTAAATAAAAGTGATGTTGTATCCTAAAAAAACTATAATAATTTTAAAACTAACTCTTTTCTATAGAATTTTATACGATATCAACAGAACGAATATATTGAATAACCGTCTTTAGTGTATCGACTTTAAATACCAATCGATTTTTTCGTTGTAATCAGGTGTGACGGTAGCATCATTGAGGTAACTGTTTTTTCACTGTTTTGTGGTCCTCATGACTGATATTCTATTTCCATTTATCTTAAGTCCTTAAATTTTTTAAAATGTTAAATAAGTAAGTCCCAGCCGCAGCAACGCATGGCCGGGTCTGCTAGATGATATATAAATAAATTCAAAGCAGAAAAATAAACTACATTCAATAGGCCCTATAAAAATTACTTGTATATATATCTTCATTTATGTATATATATTTTTATATATAACTTTTGAAGTATACTTATTACAAAAATGTATAATCAAAAAGTCTACGCTAGTGATAAGTCACGAGTAAAGAAACGTCATTGTATTAAATTTTTACACAAAGCTTTCATTATTAAGTATTAGTATCCAGAAATGTTATGGAACTGTAATTTGATTGGAATCAATTACTACATTACCTAGTTTACTGGAAGGGGTGACGACGATTCTGGTTGAAACTGTTACCAGATACTTAGGTTGATAAATAAGCGATTGAAATGCAATTTATACTATACAAGGTCCTTTGAAGCACGTTGCTAACCAAACAGCACGATGCGAGATAGATAAGCCAGTATCGCTTAATGTTTAATCAGAACTAACTGACTGGTTGTAAACTCGTAGTAAACGTAGTAAACATAGTAAACATAGTAAATAATGCTTTATACACCCCGAACGTGCTAAAATCACCAGCGACGCTTAACCAATATTTGAAGCTGAATAAATTTTAAGGTGCTTTTGTTTTTTATGTCATTATACAGGTTATTTATATATTATTAAAGGTTTTGACTGAAAAAGTATTTATTAACGCACTGCCTCTGATCATTAAAATGAATGACAAAGTTTGAAGGACAAACGTTGAGTTTAGAACAGCGATTGGTCGTAAGTTAAACCCTTATAATAATATATTATCCAGTATGGGGTTTTACATCATTATTATGTGCTATTTTAGATAAGCATCTTATCTTATGTTACATGAAATTTTTAAACATTTGTGATTAATAAGAAGAGACATAAATGCCTTATGGCTGATATTAACATTGTTATAAAATTTTTACCAAAATTTCATCGTGATTGATAAAGTAAAAAGTAGAAGTGATTGTTGCGATATGAATTGATTGTTTATAATCTATAAATTATGAATTAAGAAAGTCAAGTTTCCGCAAAGGTAAAATTGTTTTAAAAGCTATAACTGTAGGAAAACTTTATACTAAACAATTAAAACTTTCATGAGACTCATCAATACCGATTTCAGGTGAGTTTAGCCGTTTATAAAATACATTATTAACTTTATTCTAATATATTGACGGACAGAATGTCATGTCTGAACAATACTAATGCTAACTTAGACTAGCCTACGTCTCGACCGAATGAGATATCAAGGCAGAATTCTGTGGCTTGTTACCACCGTAGGAGTCAGGAGCAACTCAAAAGTGCTGATTTTGGTCATATTCAAGTTAGGCTTGCATCCCTTAAAATGTTTATAAAGGTTATTTTAAATTGCAAATTTGTTGTCTCCCGCAAGATTCGAACCCACGACCTTCGGTTTCTAAAGCACACGCCCATACCACTAGGCTAGGCACTGGGCAGGCAGTGGTAAAGTAGTGTAGCAAATATTAATTAGAAAAATTTAAAAGGCATTATATTGTATATTAACTATGGCCAGCGACTACTAAAACAACCGCCAAAACAAAGTCAATTTGATGTCTGTCCAACCCTATATATGATTTAATCTTTAAAACTATGCAACGTATGTAACTAAATTACATTTTGTATTTTACATAGATATGGCCCTTTACAGCATGTAATTTTTTAATAATAACTTATAAAGATTATAATAATAATTAATTATAACTTATAAGATATGACTGTTTAAAAATGCAAGGACATTGCGGTATTTGTACCGGGTATGAACATTGCACCCGTGCAAAGTGTGGGTGGGCTGCTAGTGCAATATATAAATTAATATAGTTAGATCTACAAATGTATCCACATTAATAGGCTACGATAGCTGCAACGTTGATTGCCGCTATTAAATACACCTATTCTACAAAATTAATTGCCATAAAGGGCGATACTTTTTAAATATTAAACACGTGTAACGAACAGGCGAAACGATGATGTGGCTAATAATAAGTCAGGATAATAATTGCGTCGGACGGTGCAAGCTTCTACGATTATGACGCTCGAATGTGTCAGCAGTTTACAAACTGCTTACTGAAGTTAATTTTAAAGCGATAATTTCATAAGTGGTTTCCGTCCTGAAAATTTTTGGTAGAACCAAATAGAAACATTTCTTAAATAGTTTGCCTAACGTGCTTATGTATGTAGAGGCAACGTAGACTTAAACTTAGAAACTTGAAGGCTAACTACAAATTTTGCAAATAAGTTTTAATTAAACTGTTTAGTATCTATATAAAATCCAAAATGAAACGACATTTTTTATTAAATTCATATTTAAATAAAAGAAAAATGTTACAAGTAGAAAAATATTAGCATGTTTTCGTGTTTGATTTTAGAGCAGACGAGCAGTGGGGCCACTTCATTAAAAGTGATCACCGACACCCAAGAAAATTGCAAAACCTGGGTATCATCGCACGCTGTCTACCGTTAGACATGTTACATCTAGTTAACGAGGTAAATGCGATGGCAATCATGCCTTCAAATCGGAAAACAGATAATGTAAAAACATTACTGCCTAGACGGCAAACCAAAAAGGGGAACATACAACCTTTAAATACTACAGGAAACTATATTTGTGCTGGCGGTGTGACAAATAATAATGTTTATCAAATTTTTTTAGCCTGGGTTTTTTATGAGCGATAATCGAATGTAATTTAATAGCCGTATTTACTTTATGTTTATTCATTCTTATAATTTATATGTTTTGTAACGAAAATAAGCGTGAATTTACTAGATTTACGCTATAACTTAGTCGAGCAGCAAAGAGGTTTAAAAATTTTTCAACAACATACAAAACAAAAAAATACTATTTTAATTACATTATTTTTATTACAACATAGAAAATTCAGAACAATTTTTAAATTTTAATAACCTAAAAGGTACGATAAATTTCACAAACTTGTTTAAAGCTCATTTTCTATTATTAATATTGTTGAAATATAACATTTTTTCTCAGGAAGTAAGCAAAATTCTTGTGCTAAGAAAACTTTTCGCTATTTCTTTCTTTTCATAATCTCAAAGGTGCGGTTTCTTCCTTCCAGCTTATATTAAAATCTATAGAAACAGCGTCGGGAAGTACTAGATTGCTTTTCTGGAGACAAAATAATATTTGAAGCAGAGTTGTTGTCTGGTATTGACGATTAGACTATTAAATATATTTAACCGTCTTAACAGAAACATTATTTTATATCGATAGTTGTTTTAAGTCTTGTTTTAAAGCAATTAAAAAAATTGAGCTTAAAATTAAATTTTTATATTTCTTTGTTCATTGAATGATAGCCACAAGGTGAAAGATTTTAACAAACTGGTTTCAAACTTGGGGCCAATTATTTAACCAGAACATAAATAATGTTTATAAATTTAAAGCTGTTAAATAATCATGTCGCCTTCTATGGGACACACATGTATACTAAAAGTTTAATGACAATAAGCAAACAATCTAAATATGTGTTGGAAATAGATTTTTAGTACGCATTCTGTATTTAGGCCTAAACAATTACAGGTAACTAAGAAAAACCCATTGTTTGTATTGAATCGGTGTTTTGAGTGTATTTGTCGTTGTTGTAAAAGTCTTCATTCAATTGTAAAACTTTTATTTCATTCGGCACGCCCTCGTTCATCTCGCAGCAGGGTAGTACAGAAAACTAGGATTTGAATTAATAAGATATAAGAACTATCTGTTGCTACTTCATGCGCAATATAATACAAAAAAAAATCTGTTAGTTATGTTTTTGTAAAATAAGTACCCTAAGTTACCAGTTATATCAACTGTCTTACTAAACTAAACAGAAACGTTTTTCTGGAGCCAAGCATGACAATTTTACCATCTTGACCAGAGGATTTGCTCAATACAATTCTCTTGAAACTAATTTTAGGGTTTCAATATACAATTATTTACAGACTTACAGATCGGTATCTGGAACTCCGAGATACCGAGCTGTTTTAAGATTAAATGAATTGAATATAATTCCGAATGCGATCTTTCAGTGATTCCGATCATAGCCGTTTCGAAATCTTTCTGGGTGACCTTAATAGTTGCTGTTTATTATTAAGTAATAGTTGAAGGAAAAAACGCTTAAAGAATGTTAATAATAATATCAAACACTAAACTTGTTTTCAAATCCTGTTTTCTTTACCTTTCGAAATAAAATTATTATGGTATACAAATTTAATTTATTTATCATTGATAAATTCAAGTCGTCAAGGATAAATACGGTACTATTTACGTTTACCGCGAGTTTGGAGCCATTCAGTTATATCTGATTGAATATTAACCGATACTGGCTGATCTGTCTTGCATCACGCTATTTGGTTAGCAACACGCTTCTATCGACATTCCTCGTACCGTACAAATTGCATTTCAATTGCTTATTTATCAATGTTTATATCTGTCTGCAGTTTCAACCAAAATCGTCGTCTATTAGTATATTATCTAGTGATCTAGGTATTATGGTAAAATATTCTAATCAAAACTTTAAGTAAAGAATCCAGGAAATTAAATAAGCATGTACTTTCTTCACTAACAACTTATGAACAACGAGTTATTGAGTTTACTTGTTTATATTAAATATATTATCAATATATTTTTTATAAAGATTCGAGGTAATTGTTTTGATGCTCAACGTGAATAGTCAGCTCTATTTATGAACACCGTTCGTAACAGTCGTGAAAAGACTTCAAAGCTTAAAGAATTTTTAATTTATATTTAGATCTTTTATGTAGAATTTGAATTTGTGATTGGGTTTATTCAATGCAGTTTATCCCTTTATACAATGGAGGTCAAATGCCTTTGTAGATAGTAATTTGTAGATTTTAATGACTCTAAAAATAAAAACCTTATTTAATTACAAGCAAAAATTATTTCTTTATATATTTATTGCAAAACATATTTTTTCTAAAAGAGGTGAATGAATGACAATAAATTTTTATACTCTATATAATATACATTATATGTGAAATATTAACAATTATTAAATAGGTAGGGGACACAGTGTTCTTTGTACGAAAATCTCCAATTACATTTATAATCTATGACATCTTTAAAGTATTCATTTAATTGAATACTCATTAATGACACGTTTTATGTACATAAATAAAAGGATTTTTAAATGTATTAACTTTATGAAAACTTACACTGATAAAAATGAGGTTTGAATTTGTCCCAAAGTAATTTTTAACAATGTTTTACATTAAATGGCTATTGTGGGTTATTATTAAAACAATATATATATATATATGCACTCGAAGATTTTATTGTAGACTAATTCGTAGTATTATTATGTAAAACATACTTTATGTCTATCATTTACGATTTTGGCAGCGTTTGTTGAGGTTGCGATTTTTGGTGCTGCAATCTATTAAACTACTAATCACAAAATTATTATAAAATGAGACCCATGAAAGCTAATATCTATTATTTAATATAAAAATAAACATAATCGGAATTCTATAAGCGAAGCAACGAGGTTAGTTGTCAGAAAAAAAGACATACGGTCCAAATTGAGTACCTCCCTCTTTTGGAAAGTAGTTTAAAAGTATATTGACCATGAGATTGACTATACATAGGAAAACAAAATAACAGACATATCCTGCCACCATTGTCATAACAACTAAAACTCACTGATAAATTAAGATCAAAAATTGCGTAAGTTAAATGAGTAAATACCATACGTATGCCCAGTAGACCCTAACTATAGAACCTAAACATATATAAACAAATAAAGGCTGCATTTGTACCTATATTTGAAATAAAATATATTAACCTAAAGCATGAGTAATAAGGAGTAATGCGCGCACAGTTCATTTGGAAGAGACATTACATTACCCATGAGCTTTACGATTCAGAGGATTTCTTATTAAGACATTATTCACGTCGTACTTCATTACATATGTAAAATTGCGACGTGATATATCTAATGTGTAATTTCTTTGATTGTAATGACCCAATGATATTAAATTAAAATCTTGTTAAAATGAGAGTAAACATTTTCAACAGTTTTAGTAATTTTTTATATTTTTGGTCATATTTTCGTGTCATTTTTAATATATGTTTTTAGTTCACACTATCGCATTGGGGTGGCTTGTAATGGTAGTATTTGATGTTGAAATTAATATTTATTGATACTATTTTTTAATGCGAATAAAGACAGAGAAGCAGTCGGCCCATCCGATGAAAAGTTGTTAACGACGCCCATAGATATTAGCATTACCAGGGGTATCAACAACGCGCTGTCTACAGTGAGGCAACAGATGTTACATCTCGTTTACCCAGTAAATAGTTGGCTACGGTCCTTCTGACCGGAATACGATAGTATTTTGACACTACCACTTTGTGGCAGAAATAAACACTTAACATAGTATCAACACAACTCATTAACATAACTTTATAATGTAATAGAAGCGTTTTTTAGTAAACGTATAGCTGCAAACTTAGTTAGAAAGGAAGAATATCCCTGTTAGTATTGTAAGAATACTATATAAGAGGTATTAATGAATAAAATTACTTTTAATGTTTTTAAAATATTTATTTTCTTTTGATTTTTTTTCCGATGCAAGGATTCACTTACATGACTCTTTTTTATTCTATAGCATTAAATATAACTGAGACACAAGAAGATACAATACAACATATATGACTAACTATTACGTTATAAGCGGTTTACGTTCCAGCGACAAACGAGCTTACATCGCCAAGGCCGGCAAATCAGTTACAGTGAATTGCTGGGGTTTACTAATTCTTTCCTTCTGAAAACAAATACATCAGTTACAGTGAATTGCTTGGGTTTCCTTATTCTATACTCCTGAAAACAAATACCTCTCCAGCTGACTAACAGTACTGACCATGATAAACTGGACGTTATCATTAAAGACAATATGAGCTTATTACTTATTCCTAAAAATATTCTTTTTTTTTCCCATAAATAAAGATCAAATATCTATAAAGTCTGCTAGGAATGTGATAGGTAAGAAAATTATATTAATAAATTTTTCTGTTGAAATTAGTTTACCTCTACGGGTCATGGGGATCATTTTTTAGTCACTTTGAATAAAAACTGTTATTCAAATGATGCTCGTTGAGCGGACCCCTTTGGCGGACTGTGTCCATGGCCTTTTGAAAAAATACTTCAAGTGAATTAAAGATCTCAGGTGAATTTAAAATTTGTTTAATAAGTGTAATATTCGATATAGCTAATGTTAGGAATGATTTAACCAATTAAAAGGTTTTCAATTTGAAGTTCAAGTGAGAAAGTTCAAGTGTTGAAATCTTTCAAGGATTCTGCTCTAGTATCTAAATGAACTGCCTCCGTAGCCTAGTGGTATGAGCGTGTGCTTTAGAAATCGGAGGTTGTGAGTTCGAATCCTGCAGGGACACAACAAATTTTCATTGTTGTTTCCTAGTTGTTTGGGCCAATTGGGCCGATTACCCAGTTGTCTGAAAAGTAAGATGATCCATGCGTCGGATGGGCATGTAAAAGGTCGGTCCACCCACCAACCTGCATTGGACTAGCGCGGTGGGATACGGTCCAAACGGGTGTATTGTAGAGGAGGCCTATGTCCAGCAGTGGACTATCAAAGGCTGATGATGCATCTACATGAATCGTAGTTAAGACTATTATATATACTGTTTGTCCTTTTAAAAAAAACCTATTTATTGTAGCTGTAAGAACTTTTAATTCCGTCAAATAACTTATACAAATAAATGATTTTAAATGTGGAGGTTCACTACACCTCATTCGGTAATGAGTTTCCTTTTCAAACATTTATGGAATCGCTAACATATTCTCATATCATATTGCGATCTACAATGCACCCATATTAATGGCTACGATGGCTGCAACGTTGATTGCCGCGCTATTAGATCGACCTATTAATTTGACGAAACCGTCTATTCTAGATAATATAAGAAAAAAATTATTGCCATAAAGGGTAGACTTTTTTTTAATATTAAACACGTGTAACAAACAGGCGAGGCAAACGATAATGTGGCTGATGTCATGTTTTAATGTTACATTTTAGGCAGACGAGCAGTGGGGCCACGTCATTAAAAGTGATCACCGACACCCAAGAAAATCGGCAAAACCTGGGGTATCATCGCCATGCTGTCTACCGTTAGACATGTTATATCTAGTTTACGAGGTAAATGCGCTGGCAATCATGCCCTTCAAATCGGAAAACAGATAATGTGAAAACATTACTGCCTAGACGGCAAACCAAAAAGGGGAACTTACAACCTTTAAATACTACAGGAAACTATATTTGTGCTGGCAGTTGTGACAATAATAATGTTTATCAAATTTTTTAGCTGGGTTTTATGAGCGATAATCAGAATGTAATTTAATAGCGGTATTTACTTTATGTTTATTCATTCTTATAATTTATATGTTTTGTAACGAAAATAAGCGTGAATTTACTAGATTTACGCTATAACTAAGTCGAGCAGCAAAGAGGTTCAAAAATTTTCAACAACATACAAAACAAAAAATATTATTTTAATTACAGTATTTTTATTACAACATAGAAAATTCAGAACAATTTTTAAATTTAATAACCTTAAAGGTATGATAAATTTCTACAAACTTGTTTAAAGCTCATTTCTATTATTAATATTGTTGAAATATAACATTTTTTCTCAGGAAGTAAGCAAAATTCTTGTGCTAAGAAATCTTTTCGCTATTTCTTTCTTTTCATAATCTCAAAGGTGCGGTTTCTTCCTTCCAGCTTATATTAAAATCTATAGAAACAGCGTTGGGAAGTACTAGATTGCTTTTCTGGAGACAAAATAATATTTGAAGCAGAGTTGTTGTCTGGTATTGACGATTAGACTATTAAATATATTTAACCGTCTTAACAGGAAACATTATTTTATATCGATAGTTGTTTTAAGTCTTGTTTTAAAAGCAATTATAAAAATTGAGCTTAAAATTAAATTTTATATTTATTTGTACATTGAATGATAGCCAAGGTGAAAGATTTTAACAAGCTGGTCTCAAACTTGAGGCTAATTATTTTAACCAAATTGAAATTTATATCTATTTTTAGTATATCCAGCCCAAAAACAGCTAAAATAAGACCGGTAAAGCAAATAATGTTTATAATTTTAAAAGCTGTTAAATAATCATGTCGCACTTCTATGGGACACATGTATTCTAAAAGTTTAATGACAATAAGCAAACAATCTAAATATGTGTTGAAATAGATTTTTAGTACGCATTCTGTATTTAGGCCTAAACAATTACAGGTAACTAAGAAAACCCATTGTTTGTATTGAATCGGTGTTTTGAGTGTATTTGTCGTTGTTGTGAAAGTCTTCATTCAATTGTAAAACTTTTATTTCATTCAGCACGCCCCGTTCATCTCTGCAGCAGGGTAGTACAGAATACTAGGATTTGAATTAATAAGATATAAGAACTATCTGTTGCGACTTCATGCCAACATAATACAAAAAAATCTGTTAGTTATGTTTTGTAAAATAAGTACCCTAAGTTACCAGTTATATCAACTGTCTTACCAAACTAAACAGAAACGTTTTTCTGGAGCCAAGTATGAAAATTTTACCATCTTGACCTGAGGTTTGCTCATACAATTCTCTTGAGACCAATTTTAGGGTTTCAATATACAATTATTTACAGACTTACAGATCGGTATCTGGAACTCCGAGATACAGCTGTTTTAAGGTTAAATGAATGGAATATAATTCCGAATCGATCTTTCAGTGAGATTCCGATCATAGCCGTTTAGAAATCTTTCTGGGTGAGCCTTAACAGTTGCTTATTATTAAGTAATAGTCGAAGGAAAAAAGCTTAAAAATATAATAATAATATCAAACACTATAGTTGTTTACAAATCCTGTTTTCTTTTCCTTTTTTCGAAATAAAATTATTATGGTATACAAATTTAATTTATTTATCATTGATAAATTCAAGTCGTTAAGGGTAAATAAGGTACTATTTACGTTTACCGCGAGTTTGGAGCCAGTCAGTTATATCTGATTGAATATTAACCGATACTGGCTGATCTGTCTTGCATCACGCTATTTGGTTAGCAACACGCTTCTATCGACATACCTCGTACTGTACATATTGCATTTCAATTGCTTATTTATCAATGTTAATATCTGTCTGCAGTTTCAACCAAAATCGTCGTCTATTAGTATATTATCTAGTAATCTAGGCAATATGGTAAAATATTCTAATCAAAACTTTAAGTAAAGAATCCAAGGAAATTAAATAAGCATATACTTTCTTTACTAACAACTATGAACAACGAGTTTTGAGTTTACTTGTTTATATTAAATCTCTCATTCTCATCAGCCTGTAATAGTCCACGCTGGACTAGGCCTCCCCTAATACACCCTATCCATCAGGGGTTTTGGACCGTATCCCACCACGCTGGTCCAATGCGGGTTGGTGGGTGGACCTGACTTTACATGCCCATCCGACGCATGGATCATCTTACTTTCAGACAATTGGGTGATCGGCCCAGATTGCCCTAACCAACTAGGAAACAACAATGAAAATTTGTTGAGTCCCCGCAGGAATCGAACCCGACCTCCGGTTTCTAAAGCGCACGCCCATACCACTAGAGCTACGGAGGCAGTCTAAATATATTATCAATATAAATAAATAATAATAATAATTAAATATATTATCAATATAATTATTTCTATTGCTTGCGCGAATATTATACATTATTAAATAAAATTACTTTACGGATTTTATCGCAGTTTATTTTACATTTTAATTCCCGACGTTTCGAACACTTTCCAGCGGCCGTGGTCGTCTGCCCGTGACCACGCCGCTGGAAGTCGCTGGAATTAAAATAAATAAACTGCGATATATCAATATATTTTTATAAAGAATCGTTGTAATTGTTTTGACGCTAAACGTGAAAAGTCGGCTATTTGTCAACATCGTTCATAAGCAGACGTGAAAGACTTCAAAGCTTAAAGAATTTTTAATTTATATTTAGATCTTTTATGTAGAATTTGAATTTGTGATTGGGTTTATTCAATGCAGTTTATCCCTTTATACAATGGAGGTCAAATGCCTTTGTAGATAGTAATTTGTAGATTTTAATGACTCTAAAAATAAAAACCTTATCTCATTACAGGCAAAAAATTATTTCTTTGTATATATTTATTGCAAAACATATTTTTTTCTAAAAGAGGTGAATGAATAAAAATAAGTTTTTATACTCTATACAACATACATAATAGGTTAAATATTAACAATTAACACGGTCATTCCGTTCAAAATGGATTTGAAATGATTTATAAAAAATTTTAGCTAAAAAGCATAACTATTTTACGCAATCTAGGTAGCGGACACCGTGTTCTCTGTACGAAAATCTCCAATTACATTTATAAGCTATGACATCTTTAAAGTATTCATTTAATTGAAATTTAATTAATGACACGTTATATGTATATAAAATGAAGGATTTTTTAAATGTATTAACTTTTATGAAAACTTACACTGATAAAATGAGGTTTGAATTTAACCTTGTTTTACATTAAATGGCTATTGTGGGTTATTATTAAAACAATATACGAGTGCATATATATATATATATATATGCACTAGAAACTATTTATTGTAGACTAATTCATGTATTATTATGTAAAACATACTTTATAGTCTATCATTTACGATTTTGGCAGCGTTTGTTGAGGTTGCGATTTTGGTGCTGCCATCTATTAAACTACTAATCACAAAATTATTATAAAATGAGACCAATGAAAGCTAATATCTATTATTTAATAAAAGAATAAACATAATCGGAATTCTATAAGCGAAGCAACGAGGTTAGTTGTCAGAAAAAAGACATACGGTCCAAATTGACTCTCTCTTTTGGAAAGTTGGTTAAAAGTATATTGACCATGAGATTGACTATCATAGGAAAACATAATAACAGACATATCCTGCCACCATTGTCATAACAACTAAAACTCACTGATAAATTAAGATCAAAAATTGCGTAAGTTAAATGAGTAAATACCATCGTATGCCCTGTAGACCCTAAATATAGAACACATATAAACAAATAGGCTGCATTTGTACCTATATTTGAAATAAAATATATTAACCTAAACAGGAGTAATAAGGAGTAATACAGCGCACAGTTCATTTGGAAGAGACATTACATTACCCACTGAGCTTTACGATTCAGAGATTTCTTATTAAGACATTATTCACGTCGATACTTCATTACATATGTAAAATTGCGACGTGATATATCTAATAGTAATTTCTTTGTTTGTAATGACCAATGATATTTAATTTAAACCTTGTTAAAATAAGAGTAAACATTTTCAACAGTTTTAATTATTTTTATATTTTACTCAAATATTTGTGTCATTTTAATATATGTTTTAGTTCACACTATCGCATTGGGGTGGCTTGTAATGGTAGTATTTGTTGTTGAAATTAATATTTGTTGATACTATTTTTTTATTGCGAATAAAGACAGAGAAGCAGTCGAGTCGGCCCATCCGATGAAAAGTGGCTAACGACGTCCATAGGTATTAGCATTACCAGGGGTATCAACAACGCGCTGTCTACAGTGAGGCAACAGATGTTACATCTCGTTTACCCAGTAAATCCGTTGGCTACGGTACCCTTCTGACCGGAATACAATAGTATTTTGACACTACCACTTTGTGGCAGAAATAAACACTTAACATAGTATCAACACAACTCATTAACATAACTTTATAATGTATTAGTAGCGTTTTTTAGTAAACGTATGGCTGCAAACTTAGTTAGCAAAGGAAGAATATCCCTGTTAGAATTGTAAGAATACTATATAAGAGCTATTAATGAATAAAACTACTTTTAATGTTTTTAAAATATTTATTTTCTTTTGATTTTTTTTCCGATGCAAGGATTCACTTACATGATGAAATAACATATGTGCACAGCTATCCGTAATCGGGCAATACTATACATTTTATATATAGTAGGCTACGAAAGACTGCGTATAAAGATAGCGGTCAAAGAAGCAACAAACATCTCATATGCAGAATAACGATTGTGTGGATTTAGATGACAGAAAAAAAAGGATAAGGGCACGCGACTATATGTGTATGAATAAACGTAATGCGTTTTAATAAATCTTTGGAGATATGTAACATTATTTATGTAGTATTTATTTGTGTACAAATCTAGACAACTTGACGGAGTGGTAGGTGACCCGGACCGTTGCGCCAAAGGGTGTGAGGTCGATTCTCACCACAGGAAAATATTGTGTGATGAATTTAGTTTTTTTCGTGTCTGTATGATTGTACCAATATATTATGTATTTATTTACAAAAGAAAAGTAAGAAGGTTTGTTTATAAATTAAATCTAGTTTACATAGTACTGCTGTTTACATCGCAGTTTGGGACTAGACAACGTTGTGTTTATTTGTATTGAAATATTAATATTTTCACTCTCATCAGTCGATGGGACGGATACTTGACACGACCGGACAAAGAACGAGGAAGAGAAACGGGCAAGTAGTGAACCCTTGCCAATATTTATAGAGGCCAAGCAGAATCTTTTATCATTTACGTCAACCCACTGGAATTTGTTATATAAAATATGTAGTCGCGAGGTCAGTGCGGCATTTCTTATATCTTATTGTAGAGGCGTTTCTCTAACGCGTAGGGCATGCGAAGCTCATCAAGATACTGAAATTATTTTAACGGGCTATATATCGGCATTTGTTATCAAGGGATACTTTGTTAAACTATATATGCCCATTAAAGTGCGACTGATTAAATTTAAATTTTCAAAACCTTTCTTGCTTTGCTGGGCCTTCTGTTTTATGTATTTACATTAAAGATCTTGGCTAGATAGATAGTCCTCTAAACACAGGGCTTTATTATGAATAACATATATGGTTGCAGTTATTACATTATTTAGAAATCAAAATAAATACATATAATTTATCAAAAGATAAAAATTATTTAGATGTAAGAAAACTAACTAATATAATTATTTTATAAACGCTACACGCTTAGCACTTTTAGCTAAATGTCGCTTTAAACATCCACTAGATGGGGCTAATTGTAACGTTTTTTTTACTGACGTTCAGCTTGTATATTCATTATGATCATCCTATGATAGTCTACTGCTAGACATAGGCCTGCCCTGATACATTCATTAAGGGGTTTTAAACCGTATCCCACCACGCTGGCACAATGCGGGTTGGTGGGTGGACCGACTATTTACATGCCCATCTGACGCAAGGATAATCTTACTTTACAGACAGTTGGGTGATCAGCCCAAATTGACCAAACCAACTAGGAAACAACAGCGAAAATTTTTTAAATGCCCACAGGATTCGAACCCACTACTTCGGGTTTCTAAAGCACACGCCCATACCACTAGGCTACGGAGGCAACGCTGATATATTATTCAAACCATATACTTATAATTTTTCGAGACAAAAATCATTTAGTGTTTTCAAAAGTATTTTTTTTAACAATGCAATAAATCAAAATAGTAACAAGGCGTCAATACATTCATGTTGTTAAAAAATCCGGCAATACAAAATAATAACAGCGTAGTTAAATCACCACGCAGACAAAAAAAGACTCTAGAGACTTTAAAAGTATTGAAAATCAGGAGGAGTGAGTACTTTTTACTCAAAAGTTTTATTTTTATTCTGAAAAAGTGTTTAATTTCTATACACATACTAGACGTGGGTCGTTACTTCACTATCAAGAAACGAAACAAAACTAGTTACGTGGACGGCGTCGCTTGTTTTAAAACTAGTTATTTTTATAACTAGCTATTTTCATCCAGCTTTTGTGCATACATAAGTTTCACAACTATGCATCATATAAATACATCATGAACCTTTGATAGTCCATTGCTAGACATTTGCCTCCCATCATACACCATAATACTATTCGGGGTAGGTATAGTAGGGAATCGGATTATCTGCCCAGGCGTGATGGACGGGGTAGGGGCCTGAGGAGAATGCTCCGTGATGAGCACATGCATCGCGTCGGTCAACTTCATGAACGTTGATTTACCGAGTTTTGTGATACACGCCTTGGTATCAATATCAAAGTGGTCCTTTAAAACCCGTTCCACCAACGCTCCGGTTCAGGTCGCGCCTTAATCAATATCAGTTGCGTCACCCAACAAATTCAACGTTCGATAAGGCCTAATATAGTAAAACAGCTAATTCGGTCTAGAAACAAGATGTACAAAGATACAGAAGTCGCTAAGTCTGACGGCTGACAACACAATTGTGTTAAGCAATAAGTTGCATAACACAGCGTGTGTGCGACGTCAGCCGCTTGAGATAGCGTAGTAACTAACGCAAACGCAATGATATCAGCGGTACAAAAACAGCTTTTTATGAGCGCAGGTGTTCTGGTAAATGCAGATGGCGCAGCGTGAAGACTTAACGGAAACGGGCAATAAATACCACGTGGCGAGCATTGGGTTCAGCGGCGATTATGTGCGGACGAATCTGCTGCTTGAGGTGACTCTTCTCTCATTTTTAAAGTATTTTCCCTCGCAATATCCGAATTTCTATCTTCCAATTTATATGGTAAGAGTCAGGTACCGTCACGCAACAAAAGCGGTTCCTGTAAATAGATAATCTGCTATAGCTATTTTGATTGTATCGGTGAATTAAGCTCCGTTATGTTATTTCGTCTGCCTAACCTTAATGACTATTAACTATTAAGATAGTAATATAAATTGAATTTTATCTTTTCTAGCAGTCTCGTTTGCTTAATGTTATTGAATAACAAACGGTGACATAAAAAATTTAACGCAATGGGAGCAAAAATAATTAAAAAATTCAACTGCTATGAAAATCAAAAAAGGACAAAAAAGTTATTTAAATAATTACTCTGGAATTAAAACAATTCAGTTTAGTCAGTATTTTCAGTCAGCTTAGATTGAAGCAATACGATAAATAAATAGGCAACGCGAATACAACATTAAAAGTAAATGTTATTAAGTCTTTTTCATAGTTTGAGTATCAATAAATGGCAAAAAAAATATATAAAACTGTTAAAATATTTAAACATATTTTTAAAACGTTTTAATTACATTAATGACTCATTGAAGCGTTCAAAATTGATAAAAATATATGCGTAATAAAAAAATATTTCATCAAATATGTCAAATTACAATTAATCAAGTGTAAAGAAGTACGACATGGGCAATGTCTTAATAAGAAATCCTCTGAATCGTAAAAGTTCATGGGTAATGAAATTTCGCTGCCAAATAAACTGTGCGCGCACTTATTACGACTGCTTTAGGTTAATATATTTTATTTAATATCTCGGGTACAACTTCAGCCTTCATTTGTCTAAGTTACGCAAATCAAATATTATTTTACAAATGATATTTATTGTTCTTACGTGATTTATATACAGATCAAATCCGCTTTGTAACTAGACGCGTTTATTGTAAATATTTTGTTCCAAACTTCTAGAACTTATGGAAAGAGAAGTTCGTAGTTACGTTATCCTGTTCCTGTTTCTGTAGTTACATTCCCATTCTGAGCGTTCATTCCTATTATTATATTAGTCTGTAATCCAATAGATATAGATTGTGTTTGTATAATCATTAATTGCCAGCAAATCCTAAATATTATAAATGCAAAAGTTTGTCTTTTATTTTTGAATCACAATGCATAAAAAAGGTAATCGACTTATAAAACAAAACTTAAGGCTAGAATGGAGAACTTAAGGAGTAGAGCGAAAACAAAAACAAATATACACGTGTAGATTTTCGAATATTATCTTAGGATAATCGGTATTAGCAATGTCCCATTAGCACTCTGACCTTCAATGATTATGCTTTCAATTTGAGTTACAATGCAAAACCTTAAATTGCGATATATTGTCTTGAATTTGCCGTTAACTTTATATTGATACCTAAATCGTAAATAAAACATAAAAGCTAAAGAATAGAAGAGTTTTTCGCTATCTTTCATTCGTTCACCTTTTGCAAAAATGTTAACGTTTTGCAATGAATTAATTATTAATAATCTTAATATATATAAATCACGCGTCACGATGTTTGTCCGCGATGGACTCCTAAGCTACTTAACCGATTTTAAAATATAGTTGCACACAATTTGCAGT
Source organism: Lamproptera curius (assembly GCA_029286875.1). Taxonomy (NCBI): domain Eukaryota; kingdom Metazoa; phylum Arthropoda; class Insecta; order Lepidoptera; family Papilionidae; genus Lamproptera; species Lamproptera curius. The sequence continues at coordinate 76,414 of JAGSMT010000483.1, forward strand.
TAAATCCAACTTGAAAAGATGCTTGAAGAAGTAGAAAAAAGCTTTCATCTTTATTTATAGTCGCAATATTGTTTTATTGCGATTTAGTTTTCTATTGATATTTAATGCAAAATGTTTGCTACAAAATTATTGTGACAGTTAGCGATGTCTATTGATTGTGTTGTTTGTGTCAATAGATGGCGCTGTTTAATAGAATAAACTTTTCGTTGATGATAGGAGAATTGGGACAATAAAAATTAACTGTTTAAAATTAATTAGATTTGTTTATTTAATTGTATAATAATTATTATTTATCGTTAAAAACAAATATGCAACTTCATAAAGCCGTTATTTTGTACCAGGCCATTACATAAAAAAAAGTAATGAATAAAATAGCTTCCTAACATGCGTGTAAAATTGTAAATTGTAGGATTTTACATAGCTAAATTAAATAAAAGTGATGTTGTTATCCTACATAAGGGACATATTTGATTGACATATTCAATTGCAGATACGATTGTGGGTACTGTAAATATTTGTTATTTATTATTTCACACGATAGTTGTTTCTTTACGCTTGACGACGCATGTAATCAACTTTACTTCTTGGTTTTTGAATAACCATGCAACTAAAAATTTAGTTTTTGGTGGTAGTGTATCCATAAAAATTATAACATTTTTAATAGAAACCTAAGAATTAAAAATGCAATAATAATTTTTAAAACTAAATCTTTTGTACAGAATTTTATACGATATCAACAGAACAAATATATTGACAAAGTCTTCAGTATATCGACTTTAAATACCAATCCAATCGATTTTTTCGTTGTATTCAGGTGTGACAGTAGCATCATCGAAGTTACTGTTTTTTTTACAAATGACATTTATCTAATAAAACATGGTGGTCCTCATGACTGATATTCTATTTCCATTTATCTTAAGCCCTTAAATTGTTTTTTTAAAATGTAAAATAAGTAAATCCTAGCCGCAGCAACGCGTGGCCGGGTCTGCTAGTTGAAATATAAATAAATCCAAAGCAGAAAAATCAACTACATTTAATAGACCCTATAAAAATTACTTGTATATACATTTTTATTTTTGTATATATATTTTTATTTATAACTTTTGAAGTATACTTATTACAAAAATGTGAAATCAAAAAGTCTACGCTAGTTATAAGTCACGAGTAAAGAAACGTCATTGTATTAAATTTTTACACAAAGCTTTCGTTATTAAGTATTAGTATCCAGAAATGTTATGGAACTGTAATTTGATTGGAATCAATTACTACATTACCTAGTTTACTGGAAGGGGTGACGACGATTCTGGTTGAAACTGTTACCAGATACTTAGGTTGATAAATAAGCGATTGAAATGCAATTTATACTATACAAGGTCCTTTGAAGCACGTTGCTAACCAAACAGCGCGATGCAAGATAGATAAGCCAGTATCGCTTAATGTTTAATCAGAACTAACTGACTGGTTGTAAACTCGTAGTAAACGTAGTAAACATAGTAAATAATGCTTTATACACCCGAACGTGCTAAAGTCACCAGCGACGTAACCAAAATTTGAAGCAGAATAAATTTGAAGGTGCTTTGTTATTTAAACAAAATAAATAAATCTGTAATAACATTAGCAATAACTGCTTTGTAAGAAAATCGCGTATTTGTTATTTTTATGTCATTACACAGGTTATTTGTATATTATTAAAGGTTTTAACTGAAAAAGTATTTATTAACACTGCCTCTGATCATTAAAATGAATGACAAAGTTTTGAGGACAAACGTTGAGTTTAAACAGTGATTGGTCGAGTTAAACCCTTATAATAATATATTATCATGTATGGGGTTTTACATCAT